>JARYGA010049303.1:0-42209 GCA_030545235.1 Helianthus tuberosus | reverse complement strand
TGAAAACATCGTAAACAACAAGTATGTCATATTTGATGGTCCAATTATTATGGGTATGAATCGTGAAATCAAATGCTTAATCGGATTAGACATAGAGATGAAGAACAATTTTTTTAGCAGCAAGGGCACAATCAGATCTTCGCACAACCAGATCTTCGAACAATAATCAGATTCGCACAATAAGATCTTCGAACAATATGCAGATCTTCGCACAATCAGATCTTCGCACAAGTACTTCGATTCAGGGCAAACATAACAAACCTGAAGATTAGAAAAGAGCAGCCGCTACCATCACCTGGAATCATCTCAACAACCTTAAATCCCTAAAAATACGAATCTGTTTTTGCTAGATCAGTCCCCCAAACCTAAAAATACGAATCTGTTTTTGCTAGATCTGTTCTTGAGTCGCTAGAGAGAGAGAAGTCTGATATTTTGTGAGTTGTGAGAGAGATGAGAGAAGGTGTACGTATATATGTGGTGGTGGGGGATTTGTGTTTTTTTGGAAGGGTGCTTTGAGCCGTTGATTGGTGGAGAGGTGAGGGATGGAGTACCGCACGATTGTGATCCGTGTGATGAGTGATAAATGGTTTTGATTGGTTCAGTTTGGAGTGGCGGATCATGCATTATTAAACTTTAAAATCTATAATATATATGTAATATATATCTATATATATATTAGTTATTTAATAAAAATAATTCGAGCAAAACCGATCGATCGACGAGCGAGCGGACCTATGCTCATGCTTGGATTGAATTTGAATCGAACCGATCCGAGCGGCTCATTTACAAACTGAGCGGGAATCGAACGAGCATTTTTCGAGCATTTTTCGAGCATTTTTCGAGCGATCGTCGAGCGATCCTCGATCGTCGAGCAGTTTGGACAGCCCTACCACACGGTGGTGTGGAGGGTTTGAAGAAGGGCATTATGCGATATGTAGACAACATGTTAGAACGGGGTGTGATCTTAAAACGGATGGTGTGGCTGGGGGCGTGGAAACGTGGACAGTAGCGGATCCATGAATTTTTTCATAGAGGTGCGGAACATTTTTTAAAATTTTAGGCCCCTAGGTATATAAGTAAAAAAAACGGTTCGTGTCAGGTCGGTTCTGGTCGGCTTGGGTCATGTAAAACAAAAGAACATCAAACTAAATTTAAATAATCATCAAAACCACGTCAAAGCTTGTTACAAACATAATTAAAATGTCGCCCTACGGGTTTTTATTTTTTGAAATCTATCCAAAACATAATGTTTCAATTTTAATCATCATTTTTTGATCTATAAGTTCATCACTTCATAACATAATGTTTCAATTTTAATTTTCAATTATTCAAGCCCTAGAAATCGTGTGTAATCACTCTAAAAATCATCTAAACAACATAATCACCCTAAAAATCATCTAAACAACCATAAACAACGTCAAAACACACACACGGAATTTCAAACCTATTTAAGAATTTTATTACCCTTTTTCTCCTATAATATCAACTAAAATCATAAAAAAACACAAAAACTACCTCAAAACACATAAAAGTTTTGAATTTCAACCTTTCAAACCCTATACTAAAATCATATAATCAATAAGAGATTAAGAGACAACAAACTCATCCTATAAAGACTAGAACAACCCCAAATTACCTCAAAACACTTAAAAGTTAAAAAAAATTTAACCCATCGTATTAACTCATAAGTCTTGAACAAAATCATATAAACATCAAAATAACAAAAAAACAAAACATGTACCTGTTCGTGGACGGAATTTTGCAGTCGCCGTTGGGGGTGTGGGTGTCGCAGGTCGTTGGTAGTGAGGTGAGGCAGAAGGAGGGAGGGGGTCGCACAAAGCTGGCAGTCGGGGTTTTTTTTGTAAACTGGATTGATTTTGTTTAATTAAAGATGTATTTGGGTTGGGCTTGAATTTTATTAACTTATTGGGCTTGATGGAATGAGTTCAAGTTTTATTAAAATGGTTAGTGGGCTAACTTGTTTACATAATTGGGTCGGGTTTCAATCCATGTTCACAATTTTTTAATATACATTCCTAACAATTTTTTTTCTAAAGGGTGCGGACGAAAATTTCGAAGGGGTGCAGTCGGGATTTTTCGCGGAAAATACCACTAATTTTTTTTTCAAGGGGTGCGACCTCCTACCCACGCTAGGGTAGGTCCACCCCTGAACGTGGACTTTTTTCAACACATGCCACACATCTTTTGTATTAAGTTATAATTAAAATTATAAAAAATGTATTAAAAACTTATAAATATATTACTAGTAAATAAACAAATACATAACACTAAAATAAAAATAAAAAAAAAACATTGCATAAATTTTTAAAAACGTTACATAAAATAAAAAATACGAAACTAAAAAACACATAATTTAAATAAAAAATCTAATGATTTCCCACGCCAAGCAAATCTTGAATTCACAGTTGTGCGCATGCGTGAAGTTGATGAGAGCCACTTGAATGATGTTCTCCTCCCTGACATCACCACCCTCGATCTCCACGGCGTTGTGCATCGTCTCGAATCTTCCACAATCAAGACGGATCGTCCTAAAACGAGACGATAGGGAGTCGATGGTTCGGTTGTTATGACCCGTATAGGCTTGGAAGTGTTGTCGGATTGTCTTCCATAAACGACCACTCGAGCGCCTACCCAGCGTGTGGTTGCTCAAAGCTTCGACCCACGATTCGCAAAGTGCAATATCCTCTTCTTCGGTCCATGCAATGGCTGCCATCGTCGGTTTTTTTTGGGTGAAGTGGAACGGCGTTGAAGTGGAAAAGTTAGTATAAAAATGAAGAAGAGTTGGAGTTTGTATAATTTTGGGAAAAGATGTTGGTTGTATTTAAAGTGTGAAATTATCATTTTTAAAAAAGCTAAAAAAATAATTTAACAGTTAACTGTTGGGGTTAAAGGGCTAACATTCACGTCCATTAACCAAGTGCCACGTCGTCTGCAAAATGTCTTCCATGCCGGTTATAACAAACTTCCTAAAACCCTCCTACAACATCCCTAACGTTCCTATTATACACCGTATACTCGTTAACGGTCCCAAATAACATTTATATTAATAAAAATCAAATAAAAACAAATAACAAGATTTCTCGTGGGGCGCAACCCCTTGGGTGTGCGAGTCGCGGGCCGCGACAAGGTGACACCAGGCCGGACCCTGGTCTGCCACGTGTCTTGTTACGCGTCAAAGCTAGATAGGTGACTCGCCAAGCCTACAACTCTAGCCTAGGGTCTCACGGGCCACGAAGGTTGACCCCAGACTGCTCGCGGGGCGTGAGCCGCCGTTGTCCAGCCCTATAAAAGGAGGCTTCGGCCTCAGTTTACATTCGCTCAATTCTTTTTCTCTCTCAGACAATATATTGCAAACATTGCTCGGGAATAATACCCCTAAAAACCGAAGCTCTACCTCGTTGTAAGTATTATAACCCCCGATCACGTATTTGTTACCCTACCCGATTGATCTAGGGCTCCGTAACGCATGTCAAGGCTCTGCCTGACTCAGTTCGTTGGAGTTCTGTCTCGTGTTGTATATATAACCGATATCAATTAAGTGTATATATACTACTGTGTGACACGCTTTCACGAACATAACCGATATCAATTACATATATATACATTATTGAATATGTCTTATTACCCTTTTATATTACATTATGCAAATACAAGAATTAACAAGATATCAATGTTACGATCTGTTGATGTAACAAATATTAGACCAAGGATAGTAGCTGGGCTGGTTAGGCAAAAGGATTGAAGGGTTTAATTTTGCCTAACGCTGGTCGTGGGGTCCCCCCACGTTTGCTAGACGTGGAGAGAGGTTCACTAGTTTGATTTTGTTGTTTGATCGAGATCCTCCACTGAAATGTGTTCAGTTTCGGATGTGGGAGCAAAGAGAATGTGTGTGTTGAATGTGATGGAGGGTGACTTGCATGGAACAAGTACTCGAGAGTTATGATCAGAGATCCCAATGGAATCAGGGCTGATCCAGAATGTTTTTCACACTTAATGAAGTGTCATATATATAGAGAAGGTTATCTCCCAAAGAAGAAACCATTGACTAGTGAAGTATGTATGCAGTGGGGGACTTACCCTTTTGGGGGTTAAAGCCTTTTGACCTGCGGGTAAAAGACTGCATTCTGTGGCTTTGTCTTACTTTTGCGGCTAGGAAAGTTGGTGAAGCAATCAGATATGTGACCATTTACTGTTCATGTATTGCTTTATCCTCGCTCCCAGGTTTTCAACCTTTGAACCTTTTAACATTTTAAGCTTTAATGTGTCTAAGTCATTTTATTTGGCCTTGGGCTACCACCGTCATCAGCCCCCTAAGTCAGAGGTTTTTAGGAAGTGAGCTCAAAGGCTTCTGACTTTTGCACATTTATTTGTATTGCTTAAAGGCTTGAAGGCTTGAGAACAGTTGAGAATTTTTTGAATTTCAAAACTGACAACTGATTTGATTGATGTGTGGCAGTTTATTGGTCGGCGGTTTTTGCAGAGGGTAGGTTAATAACTGTTATGTAATCATAACCTCTATTAGTTTTTATTTTTCATTTATTGTTTAAGGCAAACAACAATCTTTCTTCATTTTCTCTCAAGTTTCCTCCATATTCCCCTTTCCGTTTTCCAGGTTAGTTCCGATTTCTTTTGTGTGCTTTACTTGTTCTTTATTTTGATCATGGGTGCACGGAAGGATCTTTCCGTTAGTTTTTCACGCCTCACCTAAAAGGAAGTGGAGAACTTTTGTATGGATTGGGGCATTGGTCTTAAGTTTAATCCGGTTGCACCGGGCTGTGATAAATCTGTTGATCAATGTCCCCCTGGTTCGATTGCTTTGTATTGTCGGCACTTTGAATTTTCCAACCTTCGTCATCCATTTTCGCTTTTTGTATTGAATGTTTTGGAGTATTATCGGGTTTCCTTTGGTCAAATTCATCCGAAGGGCATGGCTAGGGTTTTACACTTCGAGGTTTTATGTCGTGCCTGTGGTTATGACCCTACGCTGTTATTATTCCGCCGGTTTTTTCGTTTGGCAAAAAACAGTGATTGGTTCACCTTTGAGACATCCAAGGTTGATACTTGTTTGATCTCTTCCATGGTTACCACACTTGGTACTTGGAAGGATCATTTTTTCTGGGTCTCTGATTCTATTATCCCCTTCAAAATGGTGTGGAGGCACCCGGATGCCGTTCTCAATGAACCGGAACCTTCCGAATCTGATTTGAATGAAGTTTTTCTTAAAGCCATCCGAGAATGCCCTTCAAGGGTTTGCCCTTTTCCCAAACATTTGTTGGTTCTGTTAGGTGTTAGCAAATTGTGGGATAGGGTTAATCGGGATCCGGTTCTTATGAGGAATGGACAGGGTATGCTTTTTCTTTGTTTTGCCTTTTTGGAATTTCTTTATTTGGTGACTTATTTGTTTTTGAAACATTTTGCAGTCATGTCTGCTTTGGACTTTATCAAGAGTGATGATACATTTGACGTTGCTTTTACGGATGCCCAAGCCGCTGAAGGGGATGATGCTGTTGCTAAGGGTATAGAACAGAGGTTTGAGGATGCTGGCTATGTTAGTGTTTCCAATGTCAAGGGTTTTTCTAAGCCTGCTGCTCCCAAGGCTTCAACCCGTCGATCTACTCGCCGTTTGTTAAAGGGTGCACCTCAAGCCACTTCTTCTGAACCAGTGGAATTGAGTGATGATATTGAGGCTTCTGAAGGTCAAGATGTTGATGTGGATGTTGAGAAGGAGAAAAAGTTGGTTGTTCATGGCAAGAAGAAGGCTTCAACCAAGAAGGTTATCACTACTCCCGTTCAGGGTTCATCAAGCAGGGACGTTGAAGGGTTGAACAAGGATGAGGTCTATGTTCCTGATTGGACTGTAAAGGTTGGTGATAGCTTCAAAGATCCAAATGTTTGTGCTAATGTTTTAGCTCACTTTGCTCCTCCTGGTGTTCGTGGTGCCATCTCTGAAATGGAAAGTGACCATTTCATATCAAGGTTGATGCTTAGCTCCTGCAACCATTCTGCCTTGGTTGCTGAGGGTGTTACCCGTTTTCAGAAGGGAATGCAAGAGTATGAGGAGTTTTCTAAGAAGAAGGAGAAAATGAAGTCTTCAATGGCTGCAATGAAGAAAGAAATTGATGGTTTTTCAAAGAAAGAAGAAGCGTGGGTCAAAAAGGTTGGTGAATTGACTAGAAGGCATGAAATTGAGATAAATGATCTCAAGAAAAGCTTCGAAGCTGATCGGTTGAAGCTAAAGGCTGATAGGGAGGCCTTGACTGCTCAACAGAGAGCCTTTGATGAAGAGAAAGAAGGCCTGAAGGCTTCAGTTGCTCAAGCCACCAGTGATAACCAATCGCTTATTAAGCAAGGTTTCCAGCAAGTTGTTACTTACCTTCTTCACTCCAAGGAGTTTAATTCTGCTCTTGGAGAAGTTTATACCAAATTGCTCAACTTGGGGAAACATCAAGGTCTCATTGCCGGTTACAAGCTTCATGAGTCTGGTCATCCTTTAGAAAAGTCTCCCTTATACCGTCCTGAAGCTTCTGAGGTCTTCAAGGGTTCTGTTGAGCAGATGGAAAGGCTGACCTACCCATATGTTAATCAGGTTTCTACTTGTTTTGGTAATCCCCTTTCTGTCTTGCAGGAGCTAAAACCGGATGGTCTTAACGAAAAAGTTTGTGCTGAAGTCCTCGGCTCCCTTTCAAGAAAGCGATCTTATTCAGGAGATAGTGAGGATACCCTTTCAGGAGGACTTGATGCTTCCAAGGATGCGAGCTTGGAAGGTTCAGCAGTTGGTGGTGATGGTGGCTCGAAAGCTAAGAAGTCAAAGAAAGCAAAGAATGTTAAAAGTGATGGTTCCGGGGCTTCCAAGCCTCCTGTTGATGCTTGATAAACATTCGTAGCTTTCTTAGCACCCTTGAAAACAATTTATGGTTTGTATGTTAACTTAAACAATTTTAGGTTTTGCAGGAACCCTTAAGGTTCCTGTTCTGTGGTTGTGGTTTGGCCTTGATGGCCAGTTGAACAATTTCTTAAGTTTGCAAGCCACTAAGGCTTGCTTTAACTTGTTTGGATGCTTGGAAGCCTGTTAGGGCTTCTTTTATTATGTTACTAAGTTTCTATTATTTGCCTTGTGTTATGTTTTTTGTGCTTGTGCCTGTTTGGTAAGGCAGCTTGATTGGCTTCTGCCTGTTTAAAAGTTTATGGGTTGGTTGGCTTCAAGCCCTCTAGGCTTCTGGCTGTGTGGATGTTTATAGCTTGAAGCCTTCAAGCCTTCCGGTTATTACTTTAGTTTTACGACTTTATGTCTTGGTTTGTATTTTTGAGTTTTAGGTTGTTTGCAACCTTTTTACTCATGTTGTTGTATTGTTCCTTGGATTGTCCTTATGTAACACCTCGAAAATTCGTGTTCAATAAAATAACGACACGTGTCATACAAGACAAAAGTGTTAGAAACCCGGATCTGGTCAAAGATGTATGGTAGGATTTAAGGCGTCGACATGTTAATTAAACACCTCTGAACGACCTAATTATAAATCCCAAGACCCTAATATATATTATAAACATCTGGTATACTCAAATCCGGTAGATGCTAACAATGATTGATTCGAATTACGCAAGAATGGGATCCTACGAGGATGTGCACGACAACCTTCATTTACGGCACTTTCAAAAGGATCCAAGGGAACTTTATATCATATCAAGGGGTGTAAACTGTTCATGACCCAATCAAGAGGCCCCATACTGAAAATAATGGCCTAAAATCGTATTACATTAGTTACCCGTTCGAAGCTTGAAAGGCCAACAACTTTTTGCCCTCTGGAACAAGCTTACGGACCGTAAGGGTCAAGCCTTACGGTCCGTAAGGCATGCACAGCGACAGAAAGTTGGCAGTTGGCTGTTATAAACGTTGTAACCGACTTAGTTAGATATTTTCACTTCCATAGGCGACCCCTACATGCTTTTAGACCTTAGGGGCACATGTAAATGATCTGGGAACAATGCTAGACTTGTGTGGCATGATCATGAGCATCCTAAATCACTATAAAAAGTCCCTCATGTTTGCAACATTCTTGCATTCATTCCATCTGCATTTCTGGAGCCTTTGGGAGTTCAAGAGCAGACCCTAAGCATCCCTAATCGTGCATAGGACTTCTGTAAGTATGCTTAACCTTTCCTAATTGAGTTTTACTTAGTTATTAGCTTAAAAGTCAAACCGTCGTAATTAACGTTTGACTTAGCGATTAATCATTAATGGTCCAGTGATTAGTCGAATTGAAGGTAGTTATAAGTTGGTATTTATGTGGGTAATAAACCCTTAGAAGGGCACCCTCTGATTCCCACTCTAACTAGACCATTTGTCGGGTCAAAGTTTATTATAAAAAGTCAACAGAATGCTAATCTTCGAATTAACGCCTAATTAACAATGTAGAAGGCATGTAACCTATTTTACCACTCATATAACTCAGTAATAAGTGTAAGAACATGTCTAAGCATGTTTGACCCGACAATTTTCTGTTTAGACCCGGTTTGGAACCGAAAGTCGCAAAAACTTTGACTTTTGCTTTGACTTCAGTTCTGACCCGATTTAGTATGATTTGGAAATGCCTTAGAGCTTCCTTAGGACCAGGTTACATGTGGGTATAACCCTCTGTGGTTGGTTCATTGGTTACCCCATTTGTTTACACATTTCCGTTAATTGCCTAATGTTGACCAATATGCCCTTATGATCATAAAACGAGAATTTTGGATATGTGAAAGGACAATAATCTTTGTTACTGATTTATAAACATGTCCCTAAATTTTCACATCAGTTGGAGGTCTAAAATAGGAGATATGCTCATTAGCGTAATTAGAACGCCTTTTAGTAATTAAACGGCGTCATTAGCATAAAGCCTATCTAAACCCAATTTTTTTGACACCAAACCTTTTACCCACTGATGTAATATAATATTTTGGGATTTTTGAAGATTTTTAATTATTTTTAACCTGCTCATAACCTAAGGTTATGGCATTAATTCGGTAAATACCGAATATACCCTTTTTGGTTATAAATTAAGTTATACATAATATAATATTTTGGGATTTTTGAAGATTTTTAATTATTTTTAACCTGCTCATAACCTAAGGTTATGGCATTAATTCGGTAAATACCGAATATACCCTTTTTGGTTATAAATTAAGTTCTACATAATATTTTGACACGAATCCAATTGCTACTGATTTTATTTAATAAATGAAGTATTTTGAACTTTATAACCTATTCAGAAAACTCAGATTTCCTGTATAACCCGGAAATCGCTTAAAATGGTTTTTTAAGCGTATTAAACGCATAGTTTATGTTTAAAACCATTTTTGTCATATAAAACTTATCACAACTGATATGACCTATTAAAATAAGTTATTTTACTGATGTATTTAGACCCAAATCTCAGAATTATAAATAACCTCTTTTATAATCTTTAAAATGACCAAAATACCCCTACGGGGCTTAAATTGAGATTAAACTCGTTTTGGGCATAATGGAAGGTATCCTACTGATATCACAACATATTTAAGGCATATTAACTTAGGGAACCTGTATATGACTCTTTTGGTTACCCGTTACGCTTCTTGCGCGTTCGGTTTGGTTTATGTAACTAGTTTGCATAAATTAGCCGAAACGGGTCAAACCTTATCATTTTTATCTCAAAATCCAGAATATGCTTAGATTACCCATATTATACAAGTATTCAAACTTGTCGGTTCTAAATCACATTCTATTCCGGTATTCGCTTAATCATGCGTTTGAACCGTAAACCTTTCCTTAAAACTAACCGGTCTAGGTTACGACTTAAATAAGACCCGTTAGGAATCTAATAGGTTAATAAAACCTTCGTTCCAGATTGAGAGCCCCAGTAAAAGTACTTGTGCTTGCTGATTAGAATATACGGCTGAGTATAAATTGCATTTGCTAGCTCAGGTAAATACTTTTAACTTATTTTCCCTATACGAGCTTGGGATACGGTATTATAATAATACCGCTTGGTCGGGTATTGAATGTTTAGTCGTATTGTGATTAAATTATTGAGGTAACCCGCTTTAATCTGTATTGTTTGAAATAAAAGCCTTTAGGGGTTAATGACCATGTCCCGGATATCCTTGACATCATTGTATTATAAAATGGCCACGTCTTAAGCACGGGGTGTAGGCATACACCTGATAGTCGCTTAAGGGAAACAATATCTCACTCTCTTGTGGGCCTATACTTGTGGCGTGTCTGTTAATCTTGACTCGGTTTCTACACCGGGCCCTGAACGTACAACGAACATGTAAATCTGTATACAAGATTGTTTTTATATAATTGTCCCAAGTTATAAAAGATATTTTTGTGCCTGGTGCATCTAAATCAATTCTCTTAAACTATTTTTAAAATGAGTCGGTTAATTGTATTTACCAGTGTAAACTGACGTATTTTCCAAAAAAGTTAAGTGACAGGCACTGAACGTAATTGGCTGGAAGCTCAGGGCGTTAATAAGGAATCTTGCAAGTCCTAGGAGTCTAAAGTCTGTTGAACAATGTTTATGTTTTAAGATCCGCCTGTGGATCCTTTACTTTCCGTTGTAATACTTTGATGTTACGTTATATTCGGATTGTAATATATTTATCTTTTGCTTCCACTGTGCATTTATATATTGTGTTGTTTGACTATGATGATATTAACTACGTCACGATACTCCCCACCGGGCCCACCGGTAGAACGTGGAAATATCGGGGTGTGACAGGTTGGTATCAGAGCCAACATTGAGTGAATTAAACACTAGCCCTTAGTGTTTAATCTCAATGACACAGTAGCACATTCCTGGACCTTTTGAGTCTAGACTTAACATAGGAGTACTCTCAACCCTAATCTGAAAACTATTGCTTCCGAAATTATATTTTTTCAGTATGTCTCCAATCAAAGAAGCCGAAATGGAAATTCTCCACATCCGGAGCTTTGAATTGCCGAGCTTCGTACCGCGGCTAGGGTGCAACGTGCAACCAATGAGAAAGCATTCAGAAGTAAAGTAAAGAAGAAAACTCCTTTTTGCTGAAATTCGTTTCCTTAGTAGTCCTTATAAGGACATGTTTATCTTCTAGTCCCTTCATGGACAACATTAATTCCTTCAAATCCCGTTTAGGGCAATTCTGTACTTCTTTTAAAATATTTTATCCAAATTTCATTTTATATATGAAATAAATCAAATTATTATTCCTTTTCATAATTGATCTACCAGTATATATATTGAAAGAATCTTAAAGGGTAAAAACTAGCTTGAATGCCATTAAAGACCTAGCTGTGATGGTAAAACCTGTTTAAAAGAGATTCAGATTCTTGTTAACAACCAGATTCTTGTTAACATCCGAAAACATGTTAACACTCCTGACAACAGTGATACTATAAAATCACACTTGTCATCTTTATATTGGGAAATTCCAAACCCTTATCTAGCCTAGTGATTTAGAATCATGGCTTAAATCATCAAATGAAGATGGTCATATAATAAACATCCATTAGTGATGAAGTGCCTACGGGCCAAACTTGTTGTCCGATAAGACAACGACAGTGGTGGTCTTTGACCCCCGTCTAAAGATTGTTGGACTACGTCCAAGCATAATAGTTTGTATGATCAATGTGATCTTGACTAATATCATCAAATGAAGATGATCATGTTATAAACATCCATAAGTGATGAAATGCCTACGGGCCATACTTATTGTCCTAAGGGACAAAAGACAGTTGAAGTCTTTGACTCTCTGTCAAGAAAAGGTAATGAAATATGTTCAAACCGTAATGCCTCGATTCTCTGAAATCATGGCTTATAAATTTAAAACTGTCCTTGTGACTAGGCCGTTTGCGCCACTTTAATATCCTTAATGTTTTATAACTAGGATAAATTATAATGAAAATACTAATTAAATATAACTAACAAATTAACCAATATGGTTTATATTACCATGGTTGATGAATCGTCAAAAATGATGAATTCCATAATAACCTCTGAATAAATCATCGTCAATATTTATGTAGCAATCAAGCTACATGGCTGGATCAGATGAGGTCAACAGCCACCTGGGGGAAAATAATGATGCTCCCAGAATTAATATAACTGGCGCGGAACTGCAGGCATTAATAGATAATGCCGTTACACAAGCTCTCAACAGACAGTATGATGAATCAAGTGATACACACTCTAAGACTCTATCTGTGGCTCGTAGTAAGCCCCTTTCTAAATCACATGAGTCAAGGGAAGACGATGTTCGTAACTCGTCAAATCAAAGGAGTGTTCCCTCTAGACAGGTGGTGCTTCATCAAGAGGCACCAGTTAAAACCTGCTCATATAAATATTTTGTCTCCTGCAAGCCCAGAGACTTTACAGGAGAAAAAGGGGCCATCGATTGCATGACATGGCTCGATGAGATGGACACCATTGTTGACATCAGTGGATGTGCAGAGCAAGACATTGTGAAGTTTGTTTCACAATCTTTTAAAGGAGAAGCTCTAGCTTGGTGGAGGTCACTGATCCAAGCTACGGGGAAGATCCCTTTGTACAACATGACTTGGGATCAGTTCGTTGCTCTTATCAAAGAAAATTACTATCCTCAACATGAAGTTGAGAAAATTGAGACTGAATTCTTGACATTAGTCATGGAGAACTTAGATTGTCAAGCATACCTTACAAGTTTCAATAACATGTCTCGATTGGTTCCTTACTTGATCACATCGGAACCAAAGCGGATAGCTCGCTTCATTGGGGGTCTAGCCCTAGAAATAAAGGCAAGTGTGAAAGCATCGAGACCTACTACATTCAGGTCAGCGGCAGATCTGTCGCTATCTCTCACACTCGATGTGGTCAGAAACAAGGCTGCCAAGGCCTCTGAAGATGGAAAGCGTGAAAGGGAGGATGAGAATTCTCATCGCTCCGATAGGAAGAAAAAGAGGAACTCTGAGGATAAGAAGAGTTCCGGGTTTAAGAAAGGCAACCAGCAGTCGGATGAAAAGACCAGGTGCAAAACCTGTAAGAAATACCACCTTGGGAAATGCAGATTTGAGTCTTAGCCTCTACCCTGTGGAATCTGCAAGTCTAAGGAACATAAAACCTTGGATTGCAAGAAGTTGAAAGATGCAACCTGTTATGGTTGCAACGAGAAGGGGCATATCAAGACTAACTGCCCTAGGAATCAGAAGAAGCCTGAAGTGGCCAAGAAAACAAACGCATGAGTCTTCCAGATGAATGCCCAGGAGATGGGGCAGAATGATAACTATATAGCAGGTACCTTTCCTTATCAAGCAGTTTATGCAGAAATTTATTTGATACTGGCACATATGATTCTATAAGGAACGATAAATGTTGAGAACTGTTGTCTCCGCTGATTAGGACTCCGGTCATTTAATGCGAGGTAGAAATTGGCCTTTGATACTTTAGAAAATGCTCCAACAAATCTTAGTTTGATATTTTATATCTTCAAGGAATCACTCTTTTCTGATACCCTTATGGCAAGCTTTCAAGCTATCCAAATTCATCAATATAATAAAGACAGATGTGACATTTTGATCCCCTGTCAAAAAGATGATGGATTAGGTCCAAACCTTAAATGCCATTGATGGTCTTTCGTGACCTAGGCTAAACATAATGAATATATATTAAATAACATTCATTAAGAATGTTAGTACTATATTAGCCTGTATGGTCTATTGATACCATGGTTAGTATATGTTAAGGCCATCAGGATGATGAATAGCAGTTGTTGGATTGCAACTAAGAAATCGTTTTATTGGTGTTAGGAACCAATATCGGGTATGGCAAACTCAGATAAGACCGCCGTTGATCGTGTTATGAAAGATGCGACACATGCCAATGATGCTACAATTGTGAACCTTAGAATTTCCAAAGATGTTCTTCAAACTATGATAGACGCAGCTGTTGGAAAAGCTGTGAAGAAGGCTGTGAAAAAATTCAAGGAGCCCCATGCTACTCGCTCCAAATTTTATCTGGGACCACATTCCTTACTCATAAGGAGGATCTTGTTCATGCCTCAAAAGCAAAAGATGAGCTAAAAAGGAAAAGGGAGGAAGATAACTCCAGAGCTCTAAGAAGAAGAACAAACAAAAGTGCAACCAGAAACCAGTATGCAAGACCTGCAAGAAGCGCCATTATGGGAAGTGCAGGTTCGAACCAAAATCCCAATCGCAGCCAAGGGCTTGTGGGATCTGCAAATCAAGGGAACGTAAAACGTTGGACTGCAAGGACATGAAGAATGCAGTTTGCTTCGGCTGTAATGAGAAAGGCCACATCAAGACCACGTGCCCTAAATCTGTCAAAGGAAATGCGGCTAAGGAAGGAAAGCCTAAGAATGAAAGCTCCTAAAATACCTGAGCTAGTTCATAAATAATGACCTCAGGTACATTCCTTGACATTTATCAGTGATTTAAATGCTAAGAGTTTTTATTTTGGTTCGGATACCAATAAATCCTTCATAAACTATAGGTATAACCAGCTTTTAAAACCTTTCATAAGAACCCTATATATTAATTGTAAGGTAAAACTTACAGATAGAAAATTCATAGGAACTATTTCTTCTATTCATGTCAGAAATCTTCAATCATAAAGTCCTAATGTACCCTCTCTCCAGGTAAAGTACATCATCATATGAAATTGATATCTCTTTGATCCCTATTGATTTCGAATACCAAATGGTATGACAAAAGCGCCATATGAGGATTGGTGTATCTTAATATGTTCCATAGATTGCTTTCATGCCTGATCAGTATGGAGGTTTAATGCATGGAACCGCAAGGATATCTCAATGGTCATATGGTACTAAAGTCAGCTAATGGTATTCAAAGAAGAGATCTGGAAAATAGAATTTTCCAAATAAATGTTTCCTGGTAAAGGAATCTGTGGACTCATGGCATAAATGTGTCACTCCTTTGGCACAAGCGAGGATGGATGAACTGGAGCCTGAGATTTGGAAAATCTCTGTAACCTCCTTGTATCTTGATTATCTTCTCCTAAGACTACCCTGTTTACCTCCCGAGAGGCAAGTAGAGTTAAGATTAACATCCCGCTTTGGGTTGGAGTGTTGTAAGAACTCCATGTTGATTATGGAATAATCGAACCCCTGATTAAGTAAATTTTAAGATAGGAGATTCATATAGCCTAACTCAATATCCTGAGAATTCGGTATAGTTAATTAAGAAAGACGGTTCATCTTGCTTATGCATTGATTACCGAAACCCTAATTAGGCAACGATTAAGAATCGCCATCAGCTGCCCAGGATCGTCGATTTGTTCGACTAACGACAAGGATTAGCTATTCCTTAAAAATTAGTTAAGCAATGGTTGGAATAACTATCTCACCTTAAGATAAGTTTTTCTATAATAGTTGATATATAGGTATCAAGGCTGCTCCTTTGGAGACCTTGTATAGATGAAATATCAAAACATCCGTTGGATGGACGAGACTTTGGGAAGTCCACTTATCAGGATCTGAAAGTTGTATCGGAAACAACGAATAAGATCATACAAATCCCTAATTAACTGTAAGTTGCCAGTATTCGGCAGAAAATCAAGAATTTATGAAAGTAGCAACCCTCCTAAATTCTTGTTAAGGCATAAGGTTCAACAAAAGATATCACCCAGGAAGGGTGTGCCAAATTTGTTAAATTATCAGGCTAGTTAAGCACTGAATATATAGAATCATTCGAAGGAAATCGAATGTATCAAGTTCAAGTAGTTTATAAGCTAAAACCTATTTAAGGAGCGTGGCGGAGCTCGCAATCCATTGCACACTAGTGACTGAAGGAGATGTTTCGCCAATAAGTCAAGAAGCACTATCACATAATGATATGCAGATTTATGATGTGATGAGCGTCCTGTATCGACTGAGGATCGACAGGTTAAGAAGCTCCAAAAGGATACATGTACCTAATATAGGAGTCACTTTGGGAGCTTGGAAGAACTCCAGATATGTTATAGAAGTTAAGTCCATTATGCGACAATTAGTACTTCCAGCATTTTAACAAATCTCGAGGTCGAGATTTCTTTTAAGGGGGTGAGGATGTAACACCTCGAAAATTCGTGTTCAATAAAATAACGACAAGTGTCATACAAGACAAAAGTGTTAGAAACCCGGATCTAGTCAAAGATGTATGGTTGGATTTAAAGCGTCGACATGTTAATTAAACACCTCTGAACGACCTAATTATAAATCCCAAGACCCTAATATATATTATAAACATCTGGTATACTCAAATCCAGTAAATGCTAACAATGATTGATTCGAATTACGCAAGAATGGGATCCTACAAGGATGTGCACGACAACCTTCATTTACGGCACTTTCAAAAGGATCCAAGGAAACTTTATATCATATCAAGGGGTGTAAACTGTTCATGACCCAATCAAGAGGCCCCATATTGAAAATAATGGCCTAAAATCGTATTACATTAGTTACCCGTTCGAAGCTTGAAAGGCCAACAACTTTTTGCCCTCTGGAACAAGCTTACGAACCGTAAGGGTCAAGCCTTACGGTCCGTAAGGCATGCACAGCGACAGAAAGTTGGTTGTTGGCTGTTGGCTGTTATAAACGTTGTAACCGACTTAGTTAGATATTTTCACTTCCATGGGCGACCCCTACATGCTTTTAGACCTTAGGGGCACATGTAAATGATCTGGGAACAATGCTAGACTTGTGTGGCATGATCATGAGCATCCTAAATCACTATAAAAAGGCCCTCATGTTTGCAACATTCTTGCATTCATTCCATCTGCATTTCTGGAGCTTTTGGGAGTTCAAGAGCAGTCCCTAAGCATCCCTAATCGTGCATAGGACTTCTGTAAGTATGCTTAACCTTTCCTAATTGAGTTTTACTTAGTTATTAGCTTAAAAGTCAAACCGTCGTATTTAACGTTTGACTTAGAGATTAATCATTAATGGTCCAGTGATTAGTCGAATTGAAGGTAGTTATAAGTTGGTATTTATGTGGGTAATAAACCCTTAGAAGGGCACCCTCTGATTCCCACTCTAACTAGACCATTTGTCGGGTCAAAGTTTATTATAAAAAGTCAACAGAATGCTAATCTTCGAATTAACGCCTAATTAACAATGTAGAAGGCATGTAACCTATTTTACCACTCATATAACTCAGTAATAAGTGTAAGAACATGTCTAAGCATGTTCGACCCGACAATTTTCTGTTTAGACCCGGTTTGGAACCGAAAGTCGCAAAAACTTAGACTTTTGCTTTGACTTCAGTTCTGACCCGATTTAGTATGATTTGGAAATGCCTTAGAGCTTCCTTAGGACCAGGTTACATGTGGGTATAACCCTCTATGGTTGGTTCATTGGTTACCCCATTCGTTTACATATTTCCGTTAATTGCCAATGTTGACCTATATGCCCTTATGATCATATACGAGAATTTTGGATATGTGAAAGGACAATAATCTTTGTTATTGATTTATAAACATGTCCCTAAATTTTCACATCAGTTGGAGGTCTAAAATAGGAGTTATGCTCATTAGCGTAATTAGAACGCCTTTTAGTAATTAAACAGCGTCATTAGCATAAAGCCTATCTAAACCCAATTTTTTGACACCAAACCTTTTACCCACTGATGTAATATAATATTTTGGGATTTTTGAAGATTTTTAATTATTTTTAACCTGCTCATAACCTAAGGTTATTGCATTAATTCGGTAAATACCGAATATACCCTTTTTGGTTATAAATTAAGTTCTACATAATATTTTGACACCAATCCAATTGCTACTAATTTTATTTAATAAATGAAGTATTTTTAACTTTATAACCTGTTCAGAAAACTCAGATTTCCTGTATAACCCGGAAATCGCTTAAAATGGCTTTTTAAGCGTATTAAACGCATAGTTTATGTTTAAAACCATTTTTGTCATATAAGACTTATCACAACTGATATGACCTGTTAAAATAAGTTATTTTACTGATGTATTCAGACCCAAATCTCAGAATTATAAATAACCTCTTTTATAATCTTTAAAATGACCAAAATACCCCTACGGGGCTTAAATTGAGATTAAACTCGTTTTGGGCATAATGGAAGGTATCCTACTGATATCACAACATATTTAAGGCATATTAACTTAGGAAACCTGTATATGACTCTTTTGGTTACCCGTTACGCTTCTTGCGCGTTCGGTTCGGTTTATGTAACTAGTTTGCATAAATTAGCCGAAACGGGTCAAACCTTATCATTTTTATCTCAAAATCCAGAATATGCTTAGATTACCCATATTATACAAGTATTCAAACTTGTCGGGTCTAAATCACATTCTATTCCGGTATTCGCTTAATCATGCGTTTGAACCGTAAACCTTTCCTTAAAACTAACCGGTCTAAGTTACGACTTAAATAAGACCCGTTAGGAATCTAATAGGTTAATAAAACCTTCGTTCCAGATTGAGAGCCCCAGTAAAAGTACTTGTGCTTGCTGATTAGAATATACGGCTGAGTATAAATTGCATTTGCTAGCTCAGGTAAATACTTTTAACTTATTTTCCCTGTACGAGCTTGGGATACGGTATTATAATAATACCGCTTGGTCGGGTATTGAATGTTTAGTCGTATTGTGATTAAATTATTGAGGTAACCCGCTTTAATCTGTATTGTTTGAAATAAAAGCCTTTAGGGGTTAATGACCATGTCCCGGATATCCTTGACATCATTGTATTATAAAATGGCCACGTCTTAAGCACGGGGTGTAGGCATACACCTGATAGTCGCTTAAGGGAAACAATATCTCACTCTCTTGTGGGCCTATACTTGTGGCGTGTCTGTTAATCTTGACTCGGTTTCTATATCGGGCCCTGAACGTACAACGAACATGTAAATTTGTATACAAGATTGTTTTTATATAATTGTTTCAAGTTATAAAAGATATTTTTGTGCCTGGTGAATCTAAATCAATTCTCTTAAACTATTTTTAAAATGAGTCGGTTAATTGTATTTACCAGTGTAAACTGACGTATTTTCCAAAAAAGTTAAGTGACAGGTACTGAACGTAATTGGCTGGAAGCTCAGGGCGTTAATAAGGAATCTTGCAAGTCCTAGGCGTCTAAAGTCTGTTGAACAATGTTTATGTTTTAAGATCCGCCTGTGGATCCTTTACTTTCCGTTGTAATACTTTGATGTTACGTTATATTCGGATTGTAATATATTTATCTTTTGCTTCCGCTGTGCATTTATATATTGTGTTGTTTGACTGTGATGATATCACTACATCACGATACTCCCCACCGGGCCCACCGGTAGAACGTGGAAATATAGGGGTGTGACACCTTATCTTTATTGGATTGTCTTTGTTGGGTTTGTGTTGTCTTTATGTTTTTTATACCTTAAAGGGTTCAGTGCTGCAGTCACTTAGCCTTGGTATTTTTAACAAGAAGACATAGCACCTATCCTGTTTATTACTTTCCTTAGTTTGATTTCATTTCGTAAGCCTGTTTTTGATAATCTTTCTAAGGCTTAAGGAACATTTGGTGTAGGCTGTTCGGACCTGTCTATGAGACAACTTTGTTTTTTGATTATAAGTCTCATGGAGTCGTATTGATTTAGGAACTCACCCCTTATATAGGTCCATTCAACCCTTGAACCTATAGAGCGATATGGCCTGGGAGCTCATCCCCTTACATGGCCCCTGCCATGGAGTTTTTTGCTAGGTTCTCAACCTGATTTTAGGATAGAAAGACAAATTTGATAAAACATTATCATTCATTCAAGAGATATTGTGTTACAAAAGGTGGTCATAGTACAACTCTTGAAATACAACTTGTGAAATACAAACCAATCTTTCTTGATTAGACATGGAACCTCTTGAGGGTCTTTCCATTCCAATGTTTTGGAAGCTTTTTACCTTCTGAGTCGGCTAGCTTATAGGATCCACCCTTATGTGCCTCGAGGATGGTATATGGCCCTTCCCATTTTGGGCCGAGTTTTCCTTGGTTCTCTTTTTTACTAGCCTCATTGTTTCTAAGCACCAGGTCTCCTGGCTTAAAGCGTTCGTGCTTGACTCTTTTGTTGTAATAGGCTTCCATCATTTGTTTGTACTTGGCTTCTTGGATTGCAGCTTGGTCTCGTGCTTCCTCTAGGAGTTGTAAGTTCAACATGGTCTCTTTTTGGTTTGCTTCGGGATCCATGTTGACCGTTCTTTGTGTTACAACTCCTACCTCAGCTGGAATCACGGCCTCAGATCCAAACACCAATCTGTAAGGTGTTCTAGTGTGGCTTGTTTTTTCGGTTGTTCTTATGGCCCATAGAACACTTGGCAACTCTTCAAGCCAATTGCTTTCATTCCTTCCCAATCTGGCTTTGATTCCTTCAACTATGCTTCGATTCATCCTTTCAACCTGACTGTTTGATTGTGGATATGCCACTGAGCTGAAAACCTGAGCTATTCTGAATTCGTTGCACCAAACGCTGAAAGGCTTTTCAGCGAATTGCTTTTCGTTGTCGGTAATAAGCACTCCCGGCAATCCATAGCGACAAATGATGTTTTCCCAAACGAAATCGATGACTTGTTTGCCCGTGATTTTTGCAAGTGGTTTAACCTCAGGCCACTTGGTGAAGTAGTCTATGGCTACTAACAAGAACTTTACTCCACTTTTGGCTGGTGAGAACGGGCCAACGATGTCCATCCCCCATTTATAAAATGGCCATGCTGAGATTATCGGGACAAGATCATACTTGGGACTTTTCGGGACTGGTGCATGAATTTGGCAGGAATCACACTTTCTTAGTTACTCAGCGGTATCTCGGTGCATTGAGGGCCAAAAATACCCAAGGTTCATTAGTTTAGCAACCACCGTTCTTGCTCCAAAATGGGCTCCGCATATCCCTTCATGAACCTCTTTGACCAAGTACTGGCTTTGTTCGGGACCAACACATCTCAGCAAGGGTGTAAGGTACCCCTTTTTGTAGAGGATTTCACCTTGCAACACATACTGTCTAGACTTGATTTTAACCATTTCAGCCTCTGTTTGATCAGCAGGTAATTCACCATTTTTAAGGAATTTCTTAATTGGAGTCATCCAATTGGGACCTTCTTCGGTGATTACGTCTTGAACTTCCAATTCTTCAATTGATGGCGTTTTCAACACTTCTACCAACACCTTTTTAGTGAGGTGGGCAAAGGTGAGGGAAGTGAGTTTACTCAAGGCATCAGCTTTCTTGTTTTGAGACCTGGGAATTTGCATGATGGTACACGTTTGGAATGTGTTCATCAGCTCTTTGGATTTTTCCTTGTACCTCTTCATGTTAGGTTCTTTTGCAACGTAGTCGTTCACTTGACTTGATACCAACAACGAGTCCGTGAAGACTTCAAGCTTTTGGACCTTCATTTCCTTAGCCAACCTCAAGCCAGCTATCAGTGCTTCGTATTCAGCTTCGTTGTTGGTGGTCTGAAAATCAAATCGAAAAGCATACGTGAATTCTAACCCTTCCAGGTTGATTAGAATAAGACCGGCCCCTGACCCTTCAACGTTTGAAGCCCCAACGGTGAAAAGCTTCCAGGCTTCAAGGTCTGAAGGTTCAGTGGCAGCTGTGTTTACTTCAGCGGTTATTTGTTTTGGGACTTCTACAATGAAATCAGCTAAGACCTGGGCTTTGATGGCTTTGATGGGAACATAGGTGATGTTGTGTTCACCGAGTTCAACAGCCCACTTGGCGAATCGTCCTGAACTCTCCGGTTTTTCAAGCACATTTTTTATTGGTTGGTCGGTGACCACCTGTATGGGGTGTGCTTGGAAATACCTTCGAAGCCTTCTAGCCGTTTGGACTAGGGCTAGAGCAAGCTTTTCCAGGGGAGGATACTTGATTTCAGCCAATTTCAGAGTTTTGCTGAAGAAATAAATGGGTACATGAACTTTGTCTCGTTCAATGGTGAGGACCGCACTTATTGCTTCTTCAGCAACTGAAAGGTATACCGAGATCAATTCTCCCGTTTCCGGGGCTGCAATGTCAGGTAGAGAAGCTAGGTGTCGCTTCATCTGGTTGAAGGCTTCTTCAGCCTCATCAGTCCATTTGAAGTCCTTCTTGTCAGAGCATCCCTTGAGTATTTAGAAGAAAGGTAAAGACCTTTCAGCCAATTTTGAGGTAAAACGCTTCACGGCTGCAAGCTTCCCATTTAAGCTTTCTGCCTCTTTTTTGCTTCGTGGTGGCTTGGTTTCAAGAACAACTTTCACCTTGTTTGGATTGGCTTTTGTTGTGACAACTGGCCCAAACCGGTAATTTCCGTACACATTAATTATTGCTTAATGACTGCAATTATGTGCTTAATTGTCAGCAATATCTGATTTCATACTAAACAAGTGAATTCATGCACGTTGTATACTACAAAATATTGCTTTATGCATAAACGAGAGCGTTGCGTCAGAAATATTAGTAAACTCACCGGTAGGACACAATGTGTCAACAGAACTGCAGAAAGCAGTCAGACAATAAAATTGGAGCCTAGGTGTAGGTCCGACAATAAGAATGCATTAAAACCCAAGAGTACATACAAGGGTTAATATATATGCAATGCGAAAGCAAAATTTAGCACTAAAAAGCACCCGAAACGCACTTTAAGTGCAGAATCTATAAAATTCAGCAATAATTCAGCATTTAGACACATGAATATTTTGCAGAAATGTCGTTTTATTATCCAGAATATTTCCCTAAGTGTTGGGAATCGATAGTGTTATAAAAAGATACTTATTAAACACTAAAAGGTGCAATTTAGCACTTTAACGAATCGGTATGTAACCGAACAACCGGACTATACCCGGAACATGAAAATATTGTTAATAACATTGTTTATCTTTTTCTGAGCCAGTTAGGGTCCCTGAATACCCTAACACCCGTCATAACACACGACACACAACTAACCGGGTTAATCCCTAAACTTAACTATATTAACCTAACTATGTGCCTAACTAACTAGTTAAAATCCAACTAGAACCCCCCCCCCCCCCCTTGCTAACCGGCCCCAACTAGAGGGGGACACCTTTGGTTCCTTTTTATTATTTTAATCCAAGATGTTTAGTATCTAGGTGACACTAGAACCCTTGGACCATAATCCCATCTTTGTCTATAAGAAGCAACCTTTGCACAACATTCTCTTCTCACAAACTCAACACACACAAACTCTTCCTCTCTCTCTAAGAAGCTACGGCCAAACACCCCTTGAACACACAACCATTGTCAAGCTTTGATCTTGCCATTTCAAGTTCATACAAGTGTTAAGGGTCGCATATAAGGAACCTTGGAGCAAACGGAAGGCGAAGGACCTCTCTACTTTGCTTTTATCCACCCTATTTGCGCTTAGATTCTTCCCTAGCCTCGAGCTAGTGGTATGTTGCTTAAATCACCTTCTTGAACTATTCTAAAGTGGTTAAAACGATATATGACGGTTAAAATTTATGAACGTGCAAGTTGAAGCACAAAAGTCTACTTAAAACACTAAAGTGTTGGTTAATAGCACATATGTTGTGTAAATCATGTAGTATTTGATTTGTGTGATTATTTGGACCCGATCTATGTTGTGGTAGCTCGGATCATCATTTAACCCGGTTTAATCATGATCTTGGATTATGACATAAAGCTTGTTTAAGTGTAAAAAGGGTTAAATGATGAAACTCTACCACACACTAATCATGAACTTGTGTAAAAACGATTTTACTTATGAAATATTGTTCAAAATTAGTAGATCTACGGATCTACAAGTGGTATTTTTGAATAACCAAGTGTATGATGAAATCATGTTTAAAAAGCCGGATCTTTCTCGAAATAGAGACATTTTTGAGAACCAAAAAGTGTGTAGACACTTGTGTAACGAAAGGATTTAACAAAGAAATACTCTCGTAAGTACCAACTAGAAGTTGTAAAACTTCATAATCTTTAAAAATAAAGTTTTCGAGATAATGATTCTATTTTTAAAGATAACAAGACTTACTAAATGTACTAGTAAGTTACTACACATTTTTGTAAATATTCAAGTTCATGAAATGGAGAAACTAGTGAATATTGTTGATGAATATTGTTGGTAATTGTGGTTGATGATTGATGATGATTTAAAAGAAAATAAACACATGTTTTGAAAACATGGGAAACGTCCATTTTTAGGGGAAACTCTGTCAAAATTTTTATAAATTTTGACACTTAGAAAAATATAAGTTTTTGAGAAACTTATTCCCTAAAAATGTGTTTAAAAGTATTACCAAGGTTTCCCTAATTTTTTGTGACAAGAAATGAGGACTTCTTCAAAAAAATAAAAATGGATATTAAGTACGTATATATTTTTGAGAAAAATATATATATTTTTATCACCAACTTTTGTGCTAAGTGTATATAGTATGTGTTATACGTGCTAGCGTATTAAGACTTAAAAATACACTAAATACTCGTGAGGAGTATAAACATAAAAATATACATACTAAATACAAGATACATAATTCGGGTGCGAAGTGCAAAACACAAAAGACTTATATTTATTTTAGAGGAAATAATATAAGTAAGATACGTAGTTAAAAATATGAAATATTTTTAACACAACAATACAAATACAAAAGAGAGTGACTGTACTTGTGCGATACAAGTCTAGTGACTAACATTAAGAAAACGCGTATAGGTTACGACGTTAAGTAAGCAAATCCGGTGAAGTTTACGACGCACAGGAACGCAAAGTTGTGAGTTCATGCTCCCCCTTTTCTTTAACTGTTTTTAGTTTTATAACTTCGGGGGTGAAATACATGTTACAAATGTTACATTGTTTACATATGGTATGAGGAGTACAAAAACATTCAAAGGAAAAACATTCATGTGAAACATTCAAGTGAAACATTCTAGATCATGTCTCGAATAGGGTACCATAAGCACCATTAATCAACGTATACATTCAGACCGCGGAACAAAAGGTTAGATCTAATGGGTTTCAGGCAACCCCACTCTTGGCCTACTTCTACCAATGAGTGCTTCTGTGTCTCAGTCAAAGTCGACAAAAATGCCTAGGTTTGGTGGCTTCCTATGTCGTGACATATGTTAGTGGCCTTGCAAACCACTAGCGATCTCACACAGTCAAACATTCATAATAAGGAGATTACAGATATGTGTTATCAATACATTCAAACATTCATAGTACTCAGTTATAGATGCATTTTACAAGTTACATTCAAACATTCACACATTCTACAAGTTACATACTATGTTTCCATTCAAGTATTTAAAACATTCAAAACAATCACTGCACGAATTCACACCAACTTTATGTTGACGTTTTTCCAAAACTCACATGTATTTCAGGTAACTAGGATGGATGTGCGCGTGGTCTTACTCATGCTCGTGGATGTCGCTTTGTTTATCTTTAAATAAAGTTGTGACTTTTAAGACAATATGTTATCTCGTGTTGTAAACACTTGACATATGTATTCAGTAATGTAATATTTGAAGGTATTTTTGAGCATGTAGTATGTTTACTCTTCGTATGCAATGAGAACCTTTCATGATCACACCTCGTGCTTCCGCCGCAGAAAGGGGTGTGACAGATTGGTATCAGAGCTGCGATTGTAGTGAACCAGGATTCCTTCTCGAGTCTAGTCTACAATCTCTAGGATCCTTTCACGAAAACAATTTTTCAAAGAGTTTTCATTGCATAAAATGTCCCGAGACATCCACTACCTGAAACTGTTCACAAGAGTCTAGAAAAGACACTACGAGACTTAGGGTGCACAGAAGTAGCACCTGTAGTGACTAGAAATTACTTGCAACTATGTGTGATAATTAGCATGTACTAGATGTAGAATGTCACAAGCATACGTGACTTTACCTGAATGCAATGGCCCATCTGAAGGAAGAAATACGAGGATGAAACGAACTGTGCGGACTGTGCAAGGAGTTACGTAATTATGGATGCATACATAATTATGGAATTCAGTGCACAAAAATCACAGCAAGTCTTGTCACGTATAGATTCCCTCAGTACAAGCCTACTAAGTACTCTGCTAGAGTAATAATTGTTTGATGTCACTTATGTGATATATACCTGTGAAAATATACACTACTACTGCCTAGTAGGACGATATCAAACAAACGTGTAACCCTGTTGTGTTATGTTCTGTCAGAACATGGCACCCAGGAAAGCTGTGAATGCTCGCAATGATGATCAACCTCCTCCTCCCCCACTACCAAGAACTGCTGAAGAGCTGAACGCTCTACTGGAGGAAAGGATCTCCGCTGCTATCGCCCACTACGAGGCGAACCGTACCCAGGACAGTGGAGGACCAAGCAACGCTAGGCGTAATGGGAATGGAGATTCGTCTGGAGGAAACGCAGCTCAAGGCTGCACTTTCAAGCAATTCCTCGACTGCAAGCCGATGAACTATGACGGCACAGGAGGTGCAGTAGCATTTGTGCGTTGGACGGAGAAGACTGAAGCTACTTTCCGCATGAGCAAGTGTACCGCGGATCAACAAGTCACCTTTGCTACTGGGTTGTTTGTCGATGAAGCTCTGACTTGGTGGAACCTGCAAGCCCAAACTTTGGGTGATGATGTCGCTTATGGCCTAACTTGGGAGGAATTGAGGGAAAGAATGAAAGAGAAGTACTGCTCTCGTGCGGAACTCCAAAGGCTGGAAACGGAGTTCTGGCACTTGACTATGGAAGGTGCTGACATCAATGGTTACACTCGAAGGTTCCATGACCTGTCAAGAGTGCTTCCCTACATGGTGACTCCCGAATTCAAGCGCGTTGAACGCTACATTTGGGGACTGGCCTCAGAGTTTCGTGGCATGGTGACGTCAGCCAAACCACAAACAATCACCGAGGCTGTAACTCTGGTTGTCAGCCTTACTGAAGATTGTGTTCGGATGAAGAAGCTATCACTGAACCCAACAGAAAACACCGAGACGCATGCTGAGTCATCCGGTGACAAGAAAAGGAAACATGCAAACCTGAATCAAGCAATTCGTAACAATAAGGGTTTGAACAACAAGAAGCGTGACACTAACCCACCTAGGGAGGCAAAAGCCTTCGCAGCTGCAAATGAGTCTGGGGCTAAGAAATATCGGGGCACTCTGCCCAAATGTAACCGCTGTGACTTTCACCATGTGGGAAACTGTCGCGTTGGAAAATGCGAGAACTGCGGGAAGCCAGGCCACCGTGCCGAAGACTGCTGGGGAAAAGGTATTGGAGGCCGCAATGGTAATGGTAATGGAAACCATGGTGGGAATGGCAATGGTAACCGGAATGGTAATGGAGCTGGACGGAACCAAGGATGCTTCAGTTGTGGAAGCAATGATCATTTCATGAAAGACTGCCCGAAGAAAAACAACGCTCCGGCTCGAGCATTTGTGATTGGAGCAAGAGACGCACGCGAGGACCCTAACGTGGTCACCGGTACGTTTATCATTAACAATCACTTTGCATCCATATTATTCGACACTGGCGCCGATTATAGCTTCATGTCTGTGGAATTTAAACGCATACTTGGAATAGAATCTAGTAGATTAGAAATTCCGTATTCCATAGAACTAGCCAATGGTAAACTTGTTGAATCGGGCGAAGTTGTTAGAGGCTGCACGCTAGAACTTGGTGAACGAAGATTTAGCATCGACCTCTTACCTATTCAATTAGGTAGCTTCGATGTAGTGGTCGGGATGGACTGGTTGTCCAAGAACAAAGCTGAAGTTATTTGCCATGAGAAAATCATTCGCATCCCTCTGACGAATGATGAAACTCTCATCGTACATGGAGAAAGACGAAACGCGCCTCTACGAATCATCAATTGCATAAAGGCACGGAAGTGCTTAAGGAAAGGATGTGTCGCTTTCCTAGCACACGTCATAGACAAGAAGGCTGTGGAGCCAAAACTCGAAGACATTCCTGTGGTGAAGGAATTTCCTGATGTGTTCCCTGAAGATCTGCCAGGACTACCTCCGCAACGACAAGTCGAATTCCACATAGACTTGGTTCCAGGAGCCGCTCCTGTAGCCAAGGCTCCATATCGACTTGCACCATCCGAAATGCAAGAATTATCCACACAACTCCAGGAGTTGTTGGATAAAGGATTCATAAGGCCAAGCTTCTCACCCTGGGGAGCTCCAGTATTATTCGTGAAGAAGAAGGATGGAACACTACGGATGTGTATCGATTACAGGGAACTGAACAAGCTCACAATCAAGAATCGGTATCCGCTACCGAGGATTGATGACTTGTTTGATCAACTGCAAGGATCAAGCTACTATTCTAAGATCGACCTTCGATCTGGATACCATCAACTGAGAATCCAAGATGAAAGCGTGCCAAAGACTGCATTCAGAACACGCTATAGGCACTACGAATTTCTTGTGATGCCCTTTGGATTGACGAACGCGCCAGCGGTCTTTATGGATCTAATGAACCGCGTATGCAAACCATACCTCGATAAATTCGTGATTGTATTTATCGATGATATCCTGATTTACTCACGAACGAAAGAAGAGCACGAGCAACATCTCAGAACCATCTTGGAACTACTGAAGAAAGAGAAACTTTATGCATAGTTCTCGAAATGCGAATTCTGGATTCGCGAAGTACAATTTCTTGGTCACGTGGTGAATGAGAAGGGCATTCATGTAGACCCATCCAAGATTGAAGCAATAAAGAATTGGGAAGCTCCCAAGACCCCAACTAAAGTTCGTCAATTTTTGGGCTTAGCGGGCTATTATCGGCGATTCATCGAGAATTTCTCAAAAATAGCTCAACCGCTAACGACCCTTACGCAGAAGGACAGGAAGTACGACTGGGGTCACAAATAAGAAGAAGCCTTTCAGCTACTTAAGAACAAGCTCTGCGATGCACCGATACTATCGTTACCCGAAGGCACTGAAGACTTCGTGGAATACTGCGACGCCTCACGACAAGGCTTGGGTTGCGTGCTCATGCAACGCCAAAAAGTCATCGCTTATGCTTCAAGACAACTGAAGGTTCACGAGAGAAATTATACCACTCACGACCTGGAGCTGGGTGCAGTGGTATTCGCCTTGAAGATTTGGCGACATTACTTATATGGTACTCGATGTACAATCTTCATAGATCACAAAAGCTTACAACACATATTTGATCAGAAGGAATTGAATATGCGCCAGTGACGTTGGGTTGAGCTGCTAAATGATTATGACTGTGAGATTAAGTACCATCCTGGAAAGGCGAACGTTGTAGCAGACGCGTTGAGCCGAAAAGAAAGGGTTAAGACCCTGAGGGTTCGAGCATTGGAAATGACGATTCGAACGAACCTCACTGCACGCATTCGAGATGCACAACAAGAAGCTCTTAAAGGAGAGAACCGTAAAGCTGAATACCTACGGGGTATGCTTAAATACATGACGCCAAATGAAGAGGGAGCCTTATACTTTAAAACGCGCATTTGGGTTCCGCTCTATGGTGGCCTACGAGAAGTCATCCTTGATGAAGCCCACAAGTCAAGATACTCGATCCACCCAGGGTCGGACAAGATGTATCAAGACTTGAAGGAATATTATTGGTGGCCGAGACTCAAGAGCGACGTTGTTGTCTATGTTGGAAAATGCCTAACCTGTGCTAAGGTTAAGGCAGAATATCAGAAACCGTCCAGCCTACTACAACAACCAGAGATTCCCGTATGGAAGTGGGAACAAATCTCGATGGACTTCATAACAAAATTACCCAGGACCCCGAGAGGGCACGATATGATATGGGTAATAGTTGATCGATTGACGAAGTCTGCGCATTTCCTACCAATCCGAGAGAAGGATAGCACGGGAAAGCTTACAGAGTTATACTTAAGAGAAATTGTGGCACGTCATGGAGTGCCAATCTCAATCATTTCAGACAGAGATGGATGCTTTTTCTCAAGAATCTGGCAATCATTTCAGGAAGCCTTTGGATCTCAGTTAGATCTGAGCACAGCATTCCATCCGCAAACAGACGGCCAGTGCGAACGGACTATACAAACGTTAGAAGATATGCTTCGCGCATGTGTCATGGATCTAGGCGGCAGCTGGGATACTCATCTACCTTTAGTTGAGTTTTCCTACAATAACAGTTATCATACGAGCATAAAAGCCGCGCCGTTCGAAGCTCTGTATGGCCGCAAATGCCGATCGCCCTTATGTTGGGCAGATGCCAGAGATAAACGTATGGTTGGTTCTGAACTTGTACAAGAGACCACCGACAAGATTGCGCAGATCCGAGAGCGCATTAAGGCGGCTCGAGAGCGACAAAAGAGCTACGCTGATCCGAATAGAAAATCGGTAGAATTCAAGGTGGGAGACAAAGTGTTGTTAAAAGTCTCACCATGGAAGGGCGTAGTCAGATTCGGAAAGTGCGGGAAGCTAAATCCACGATATATCGGACCATTCAGAATATTGAGGAGAATTGGTACCGTGGCGTACAAATTGGAGTTACCGGAAGAACTTAACGGAGTACATGATACGTTTCATGTATCCAACCTGAAGAAGAGTCCAACACAAGAAAACGTGATCATCCCGATGGATGAAGTGCATATTGATGAAGCCCCCCGATTTACAGAACAACCCGTTGAGGTTACCGACTGGAAAGTCAACAAGACCAGGAGGAGCAGCGTAAAACTCGTCAAAGTACGTTGGAACTCTAAGCACGGACCCGAGTACACATGGGAACGTGAAGACCAGTTCAAGAAAAAGTATCCCCACCTATTCAAGAAGACTCCAGCGAGAGTGAGTTCAGCCTGAATTTCGGGACGAAATTCTTTTAACGGGGGGAGACTGTGACAACTGGCCCAAACCGGTAATTTCCGTACACATTAATTATTGCTTAATGACTGCAATTATGTGCTTAATTGTCAGAAATATCTGATTTCATACTAAACAAGTGAATTCATGCACGTTGTATACTACAAAATATTGCTTTATGCATAAACGAGAGCGTTGCGTCAGAAATATTAGTAAACTCACCGGTAGGACACAATGTGTCAACAGAACTGCAGAAAGCAGTCAGACAATAAAATTGGAGCCTAGGTGTAGGTCCGACAATAAGAATGCATTAAAACCCAAGAGTACATACAAGGGTTAATATATATGCAATGCGAAAGCAAAATTTAGCACTAAAAAGCACCCGAAACGCACTTTAAGTGCAGAATCTATAAAATTCAGCAATAATTCAGCATTTAGACACATGAATATTTTGCAGAAATGTCATTTTATTATCCAGAATATTTCCCTAAGTGTTGGGAATCGATAGTGTTATAAAAAGATACTTATTAAACACTAAAAGGTGCAATTTAGCACTTTAACGAATCGGTATGTAACCGAACAACCGGACTATACCCGGAACATGAAAATATTGTTAATAACATTGTTTATCTTTTTCTGAGCCAGTTAGGGTCCCTGAATACCCTAACACCCGTCATAACACACGACACACAACTAACCGGGTTAATCCCTAAACTTAACTATATTAACCTAACTATGTGCCTAACTAACTAGTTAAAATCCAACTAGAACCCCCCCCCCCCCCCTTGCTAACCAGCCCCAACTAGAGGGGGACACCTTTGGTTCCTTTTTATTATTTTAATCTAAGATGTTTAGTATCTAGGTGACACTAGAACCCTTGGACCATAATCCCATCTTTGTCTATAAGAAGCAACCTTTGCACAACATTCTCTTCTCACAAACTCAACACACACAAACTCTCCCTCTCTCTCTAAGAAGCTACGGCCAAACACCCCTTGAACACACAACCATTGTCAAGCTTTGATCTTGCCATTTCAAGTTCATACAAGTGTTAAGGGTCGCATATAAGGAACCTTGGAGCAAACGGAAGGCGAAGGACCTCTCTACTTTGCTTTTATCCACCCTATTTGCGCTTAGATTCTTCCCTAGCCTCGAGCTAGTGGTATGTTGCTTAAATCACCTTCTTGAACTATTCTAAAGTGGTTAAAACGATATATGACGGTTAAAATTTATGAACATGCAAGTTGAAGCACAAAAGTCTACTTAAAACACTAAAGTGTTGGTTAATAGCACATATGTTGTGTAAATCATGTAGTATTTGATTTGTGTGATTATTTGGACCCGATCTATGTTGTGGTAGCTCGGATCATCATTTAACCCGGTTTAGTCATGATCTTGGATTATGACATAAAGCTTGTTTAAGTGTAAAAAGGGTTAAATGATGAAACTCTACCACACACTAATCATGAACTTGTGTAAAAACGATTTTACTTATGAAATATTGTTCAAAATTAGTAGATCTACAGATCTACAAGTGGTATTTTTGAATAACCAAGTGTATGATGAAATCATGTTTAAAAAGCCGGATCTTTCTCGAAATAGAGACATTTTTGAGAACCAAAAAGTGTGTAGACACTTGTGTAACGAAGGGATTTAACAAAGAAATACTCTCGTAAGTACCGACTAGAAGTTGTAAAACTTCATAATCTTTAAAAATAAAGTTTTCGAGATAATGATTCTATTTTCAAAGATAACAAGACTTACTAAACGTACTAGTAAGTTACTACACATTTTTGTAAATATTCAAGTTCATGAAATGGAGAAAGTAGTGAATATTGTTGATGAATATTGTTGGTAATTGTGGTTGATGATTGATGATGATTTAAAAGAAAATAAACACATGTTTTGAAAACATGGGAAACGTCCATTTTTTGGGGAAACTCTGTCAAAATTTTTATAAATTTTGACACTTAGAAAAATATAAGTTTTTGAGAAACTTATTCCCTAAAAATGTGTTTAAAAGTATTACCAAGGTTTCCCTAATTTTTGGTGACAAGAAATGAGGACTTCTTCAAAAAAATAAAAATGGATATTAAGTATGTATATATTTTTGAGAAAAATATATATATTTTTATCACCAACTTTTGTGCTAAGTGTATATAGTATGTGTTATACGTGCTAGCGTATTAAGACTTAAAAATACACTAAATACTCGTGAGGAGTATAAACATAAAAATACACATACTAAATACAAGATACATAATTCGGGTGCGAAGTGCAAAACACAAAAGACTTATATTTATTTTAGAGGAAATAATATAAGTAAGATACGTAGTTAAAAATATGAAATATTTTTAACACAACAATACAAATACAAAAGAGAGTGACTGTACTTGTGCGATACAAGTCTAGTGACTAACATTAAGAAAACGCGTATAGGTTACGACGTTAAGTAAGCAAATCCGGTGAAGTTTACGACGCACAGGAACGCAAAGTTGTGAGTTCATGCTCCCCCTTTTCTTTAACTGTTTTTAGTTTTATAACTTCGGGGGTGAAATACATGTTACAAATGTTACATTGTTTACATATGGTATGAGGAGTACAAAAACATTCAAAGGAAAAACATTCATGTGAAGCATTCAAGTGAAACATTCTAGATCATGTCTCGAATAGGGTACCATAAGCACCATTAATCAACGTATACATTCAGACCGCGGAACAAAAGGTTAGATCTAATGGGTTTCAGGCAACCCCACTCTTGGCCTACTTCTACCAATGAGTGCTTCTGTGTCTCAGTCAAAGTCGACAAAAATGCCTAGGTTTGGTGGCTTCCTATGTCGTGACATATGTTAGTGGCCTTGCAAACCACTAGCGATCTCACACAGTCAAACATTCATAATAAGGAGATTACAGATATGTGTTATCAATACATTTAAACATTCATAGTACTCAATTATAGATGCATTTTACAAGTTACATTCAAACATTCACACATTCTACAAGTTACATACTATGTTTCCATTCAAGTATTTAAAACATTCAAAACAATCACTGCATGAATTCACACCAACTTTATGTTGACGTTTTTCCAAAACTCACATGTATTTCAGGTAACTAGGATGGATGTGCGCGTGGTCTTACTCATGCTCGTGGATGTCGCTTTGTTTATCTTTAAATAAAGTTGTGACTTTTAAGACAATATGTTATCTCGTGTTGTAAACACTTAACATATGTATTCAGTAATGTAATATTTGAAGGTATTTTTGAGCATGTAGTATGTTTACTCTTCGTATGCAATGAGAACCTTTCATGATCACACCTCGTGCTTCCGCCGCAGAAAGGGGTGTGACATTTGTCACGACCCCCGACCATACCCTGGACTGGAGCCACGAGCAGTTAAGTGGTATCGGTGGTTATTTTGAAAATATTGCAGCGGAAATGTTCATCAGGACCGTGAGTTAGGAAAAAAAAATATCAGAGTTTTGAAAACACCGGATTTTATTTATTAAATAGATGGGATAAAATCATGTTTTGGAAGGTAGCTTTTATATGGGATATACCCGAATACGTAAAACAACGTTTAATTTAATTTATTTGATAAAATAAGCCACTTCTTTAAGCCTTTCGGTGCCGTCTCACCACTCTTGTTCCATCTACTGTAATTACCTGAAATGCGTTTTAAAAACATTTGGTCAGCAGGAAATACTGGTGAGTTCATTCATTTTTGTACAAAAACATATTTGTTATAATTCACAGCATTAAGGGTTTTTATATTTGCCCCTATCTTATAATTAGCTGGTTCAGTTGTCACTCGACCAGATCTATGACTGTGGACATATCACTAATTAGGCTCGCCCACCTAAAGTGATAAATCGTTAGTAGTAATGTGCACAAAACCCCCACATACTGCCAGTAATTAAAGATTAGCAAAGACTTAATCACTGCAACATATAACCAGAAAACATTTAGGGTTTTGCAAAACAATTTGATAAAAAGAGAATGACTCACCTTGGTAGCATATAGTCTTGATTAAACAAGCATCTTGATTCTAAGCACCTACTTTATAGTTATGAATCTTTTGATGATTAATCATCTTGTTTGATAGTAAGGTTATGGATAGAAGTTTTCTGATAGTTAAACATATAGTTTAACAGAGTGGAATACGTTTTAGTGTAAAACCATATCAAACCTAACGATGGTCACGAGATCAGAACCTTAACGAAATTCACAAAGTATAGTCTTGTTTAGACAGCACTTTGGCATTCGTTTCAGAATCTTAACGAAATTCACAAAGTATAGTCTTGTTTAGACAGCACTTTGGCATTCGTTAGTTGGTTCCCGAATCAATCGGACAGAATATCGCATCGGTGATTATTGGTTAGAACACCAACGTGTAGAAAGAAGAAGAAAAGAAATGAGCAAAGAAAAATGCATCCTAAGCTTCCTATTTATATGTAGGAAATATGAAATTTCTAGGAAGTTTCCTTTGTATTTTCTAGGAAATTTCATATAGCTTTTCTAGGAAGTTACCTATACATTTTCTAGGAAGCTTCCTACCCACATATATATCTTCTTACATCTTCCTTGCACCTTCCTTTGATATTATCTATCTCATATATATTTATTTTCATGTATATCTTATCTAAGTGTTTAATTTACTTAATTAATCTTACTTAGCTTAATTAATCTTGCTTAGCTTAATTAATCTTGATTAACTGATTAATTAATCTTTCTTAACTTAATTAATCTTACTTACTGATTAATTAATCTTACTTAACTGATTAATTTTCCTTAACGGTTTAATCAAGTAATTTACTTAGCCGATTAATTAGATAACGTAATTAGCTGATTAATTAACTTACTTAGCTTGCTTAACTGTTAAGTTTCCTTAGCTATTAAGTTTTCTTAGCTATTAAGTTTTCCTTAACCTCTAAGTTTTCTTAATTGCTAAGTTTTACATAACCATGAAGTTTACTTAACTACTAAGTTTACTTAATTGCTAAGTATTCTAGTTTAACAGCTTCCAGATTATAAGTTCTAATTCTAGATACAATGGAACTCGTATTAGCGTATTAACTCAATTCAACTTTAACGATAATCACGAGATCAAAACTCACAACGACTGACAAAGTATAGCCGTACACAGGCATCACTTAAACATCCGTTGGATCAGTTTCAATCAATCGGATATAATACCGTGTCCGTGATTTGAGTTATTACCCTATAACGAGCGGAGTTTCGGGGTTTTAGGGGTTTTGCAAAGAAACGGAGATACGAGAGAGTAAGTTCGTCAAAATTTGATCGAACCAGTGCACAGATTTCAGTCCCACTGTTGCCTGTTATATACTCCATTTGGGTCTCCCCCGCGTGTCACGCACGGGTCGGCCTCCCCTGGCGCGTGTCACGGGGATGGTCGACCTGGCTTCGGTCGCCACGTGTCACACGTAGGCCTGACACGTGTCGCAGTGTCGTGACGCGTGTCCTTGGCCGCCCTTCTCCTCCAATCGCGCGTTTTTCTCGATTTTCGTGCCGATACTTATTACGTATGTTTTGGGTCTTGACCCTAAATGCTTCGGTTTATAATTGCAAGTCTAATAAATGTACTTTTGTGCGGGTTGGTTTATTAGCCATCAGGTTTTTCAAGTTTTATCGTGCACACTTCGGATTTTGTTCATGGATTTTTCCGATGGTTGTTACAGCTTTTATACTTTGTTTTCCCACAATGTGTCCCAGAAACTTTCCTTCTTCGAACCCAAATGAACATTTTTCGGGGTTGAGCTTCATGTTAACCTTCCTTGGGTTCTTGAAGGTTTCTTTGACGTCGTCGAGCATTTGGTATTCCGTTTTGCTTTTGATTACTAAATCATCAACATAGGCTTCCATGTTTCTGTCAATTTGACTAGCAAAAGCCTTGTCAACTAAGCGTTGGTAGGTTGCACCCGCGTTTTTGAGACCAAAGGGCATCTTTTGGTAGCAAAAGATTCATTTATCCGTGTGAAAGGTTGTTTTCTCTTCATCTTCTTCCTTCATGAGAATTTGGTGGTAACCCTTGTAAGCATCTAGAAAACACTTGAAAGGGTAACCGGTTCGGGATTCAACCTTGAGATCAATTTCTGGCAACGGGTAACAATCTTTAGGACAAGCCTTGTTCAAGTCCTTGAAGTCTATGCACATTCTCCAAGAGTTGTCGGGCTTTCGAACCATGACTGGGTTTGCCACCCAGGATTGATACTTGACTTCCTGGAGAATTCCAGCTGATACAAGCTTTTCAACCTCTTGGCATGCAGCCAAGCTTCTTTCGGGTGCTAAACTTCGTTTCTTTTGGACAATAGGCTTGAATTCTGGTGGTATTTTTAACTCGTGTTCAGCAATGCTTCGAGGGATGCCCGTTATATATTCCGGGCACCAAGCAAAGACATCGGTGTAATGTACCAACAGCTTTTCAAGGTACGAGAGAGTTTCTTGTGAAAGGCTTGGATTAACCCTTATCCTCTGTTCAGGATACTTAGGGTTGATGAGCAGCCCTTGCTTGTCTTCTTCACTCTTGGAACTTTCCTCTTCAACCATATAGGCCTCTTGAGTAGGTTGAAGGGTTGCAATCCCCCTCTCGGTAGGAAACTTGACAGTGCCATGACCAACAGAGGCAGCCATGTAGAATGCACACTGCCCTGGCCTTCCTATGATCACGTCATAGTTTGAAGGTATATTGATGACCACGAAGGTGAGGGGTTGGATTCTTTCCATTTTGCCTTCACTGAAACGAACATCAAGGGTTAGTTGCCCTAAAGGCTTGAGGGGTATGTCGGCAATACCTTTTATGGAGGTTCCTGAGGGTTGAAGCCTTGAACGTTCTTCATTGCTTAAACGGTTGAAGAACTTCTCGAACATGATTTCAGTGGCCGCTCCAGTGTCTATGTATGCTTTGTTTGTTTGTAGTGTACCCACAGTTGCTTCAACTACAAGGGGGTTTGAAAGTGGGTTCTTTTCTATTGGAGGGAAACAAACACACTGAAGCTCCCAAGCTTCCAACCTCTGTCGTTAGTGGAGAACCTTTTCATCAAAATCCACCATGTTAACTTCCTTGCCCTTTCCTTCGGCCATCTTGTCCCTTACCCCCTTTACTAAGTGAGCAAGTTCCCCGGATTTGACGGCCTCTTCAATCCTCTTTTTCAGTTGAAAGCAATCATTTGTATGGTGGCCCTTTTCTTCATGAAATTCACAGAATTGGGTGGAATTCTCATTCCTCTTGCTTTTGGGAAGAGGTCTTGGAGGTCGAAAGCTTTGTTTTACTTCCTCTGTAGCAAGAATCTCTTGAGGGGTCTTGGTGAGGGGTGTGAAGCTCATGCCTTTTAACCTGCTGGAAGGGTTCCGACCTTCAGGCCTTCGCTGCTCTGAACCCTTATGGCGTCTGTCATAGGAATGGAAGTTTCCCCTTTTTCTAGCCGGGTTGTTGCCTCGCCAGCTTGATCCCCTTTTTCTTTATTCTTTAATGTCTACGGCCTCCTCTCCTCTAATGTGGGCTTCAGCCCTTTCGAGAGCTTCTTCCAAGGTCTTGGGCAGGGATTTGTTGAAATCACTAGTGAGATATTTGGATGTAATGGCGTTCATAAAACCAGCCACTCTCATCTTTTCGTCTGCCCCTACATATGTGAGACCTTCCTTCTTGTACCTTTCGATGAACTCTCGAAGGCTTTTATCATCCCTTTGTTTTATCTGAAAGATTACTGTAGCATCTTTGACGTATCGCCTTTGCTGTGAGAAATTGGCCAAAAACCCTTTACTTAGATCATCGAAGCTTCGAACGCTTCTGGCAGGCAAATCGTTGAACCATATACGTGCTGAACCAACGAGAGTTTGCATAAACATGAGGCAGCATTCAGTATTCGACCATTTCTCGATTCTAGCGGCACTAGTGAAGATCTGAAGGTGATCTTCCGGATCCTCAGTCCCATCATATGTTTTGATATGGGACGGCATTTTGATATTTTCCTGGAAATCATAGTCAGCGATTTTCCTGGAAATCATAGTCAGCGATTTGCCGAGAGAAACATGACAAGTTGCTTGGTTTATATGGCTTGGCCAGATCTTCTTCCACTCTTGCTCCTGTGTTGCTATTGTTATTGTTATTCCCTTGGGTGGCTAACACTTTATTAATAAAGTGTTGCCACGGGAAGCTTGCCATCATCTGGGCCATTATCTAGGGTATAAGGTTGAAGCCTTGAAGGCTTCCAGGTGCAACTGAGCAGTTTATCCCCAAAGGAGTACTCATAACGGCACTCCGTGCCAAGGGAAGTACGGACAAAGCTTGTTCCCACGTGGTTGTAGCCGAGGGTGGAAGGCTTGCTACTGGAGATTGTAGGAGCTGGTCTAAAGTCAGCTCATGTCCCAAGGGAGCACCGGTTGCCATCGGCTGAGAGGAAAAGACGTCAGATCTGGTCTCGTGTACAAGTATGGGTTAGGATTCAGAGGAGGATTACTAGGACCAGCCTCATTCCTTGATGTAGTTGGCTGTGAACTTGCAAAAGGAAGAGGAGGAGGCCCAGGAGATAGTGATGGTTCAGGCTCGTCATAATCCAAACGGATCCTCACTCCCTTGTCTCGTTCCCTACTTACATGTTGGTTAAGGAGAGACCTTAACTCGAGGAAGTTGTTAGCAACTCCTTCGGGTGTGAGAACGATTCGTGAGGGAGTGTTAGAGGCACCAACATTGGGATATGGGACTCCGAAACGAGACGGTGTTGGCGTTTGGAAAGTGAGGAACTCGGGGTATGTTGCTCCAGTTGGAGTGCTTCCCGGTGTTGAAATAGAAGTCGGTATAGCCACAGGAGTTTAGCTAGTGTTCGGGGTAGAGGTACGAGGGACTTGGTTAACTTCCCCCAGAGACTCACTTTCCGACATGCTGGTTCTTGAACATAAACGGAGCTACACTACTAGGTCTTTTGAAAAAAATTAGTGGCGTAGCCCCACGGTGGGCGCCAACTTGTTGATGCAACAAATATTAGACCAAGGATAGTAGTTGGGCTGGTTAGGCAAAAGGATTGAAGGGTTTAATTTTGCCTAACGCGGGTCGTGGGGTCCCCCCACGTTTGCTAGACGTGGAGAGAGGTTCACTAGTTTGATTTTGTTGTTTGCTCGAGATCCTCCACTGAAATGTGTTCAGTTTCGGATGTAGAAGCAAAGAGAATGTGTGTGTTGAATGTGATGGAGAGTGACTTGCATGGAACAAGTACTCGAGAGTTACCATCAGAGATCCCAATGGAATCAGGGCTGATCCAGAATGTTTTTCACACTTAATGAAGTGTCATATATATAGAGAAGGTTATCTCCCAAAGAAGAAACCATTGACTAGTGAAGTATGTCTGTAATGGGGGACTTACCCTTTTGGGGGTTAAAGCCTTTTGACCTGCGGGTAAAAGACTGCATTATGTGGCTTTGTCTTACTTTTGCGGCTAGGTAAGTTAGTGAAGCAATCAGAGATGTGACCATTTACTGTTCATGTATTGCTTTATCCTAGCTCCCGGATTTTCAACCTTTGAACCTTTTAACCTTTTAAACTTTAATGTGTCTAAGTCATTTTATTTGGCCTTGGGCTACCCCGTCATCACGATCAATATAGTTTAGCATATATCCCATTTAGAAATGTTAACTTAACACTTCTCTTTCTCTTGGTTGTTTATTTCTTTGTGTTCCAGTACCTCAGATTGTTTACTTTAGCAAAAAGGCACCTAAAACATGTTTCTAAGTTTAAATACTCATTCTCTAAGATTCCTAAGTTTCTGGTCAGTGAGCACAACCATGACTTAAGGAAAGCAAAACCGTGCTCCAAAAGAAAAGCACAACCATGTTTCAAGTAGGCCTAGTTATGCTTGGGTGAAAACCTGGTTCACATGACTACTGATGAGCACGATCGAGGTGGTGATCAAGTGAGGTCTCGCTTGAGGCTAACATGGCCTCGCTCCTAGGCTGGCCCAAATCAATATAAATCTTCGTGTTCGTATTGATACTTCTTCTAATTTTAATTGATTCACTATTGTTAATTGTTTTGAATTTACATTTAACCTATTTCGTACCTAACACTAAGGTAGTGTTTGGTATGCAGGAATGAGAGGTGGAATGAATGGACCATTGCGAAGGAATGAAAAAAAAAGTGTTTGGTTGGTCGATGGAATGGAATCGTCCATTCCAAAATGCATTCCATTCCCTCAAAATCATTCCATCCGTCCCCCTGTTTTTTTCCATTCCATTCCCTCTTCGCCCTTTATTAACAACACCACAACCCACCACTATTGCCACCACCCACAACAACAGCCGCCTACTGTTGTCACCCACCTCCACTGCCACCCATCGCCGTCACCGCTACCAATGCCACCGCCACCAACGCCGCCCACGGACGACACCACCACTGCCAACACTGCCACTGCAACCATCGTTGCCACCACCGCCTGACCTGCCACCTTCGCTACCGCCACCCGCCGCCACCCACCTTCGTTCCCACCACCGCCACCCATCGTCACCACCGCCACCCATCGTCACCACTGCCACCTCCGATCACTGCCGCCACCCACCTCCGCCACCACCGTCGCTGCCACTTTCGATCACCGCCACCACCCACGTTTACTACCACCCACCATCGCCGCTGCCCACCTCCGATCACCGCCGCCACCAACCTCCGCCACCGCTGTCCACCGTTGCCGCCACCACCCATCGTCGACACTGCTACCACCTACGACCACCGCCCCACCATCGTCTCCACCGCCACCATTGTAACACCTCGAAAATTCACGTCCTATAATGTGTAGACACGTGTCAAATGTTTAAACGTGTGAAAGAAATATTATAGAAGGACTAAAGTTGACAAACATGGAAAGTATGTGAATATACGTATTCTAAGTGTCAAATGTGAATAAATATAATGTACATTAACCCTACACGATGCTCATACCTTCAAACGAATAAATCATGGATCATACGAAGCTAAAAGTGGGAGATTTCAAACTACAGGGACCAAATGTGTCAACATGTTTAATTTATACCTCTGAGTGACCTTTTGACAAACCCGAAGCTTTGTAAATGTTAATTATGCTCACTAGAATGCACTATAAAAATTTCATAAAGTTTCGTTAACGTATGAGAAAGTTATGATCAAATTCGTGTGCGAAGTGTTAAAGCGTAAACGTTGGAAGTTAGGACTTTTCGGGTGACAACAAAGTTAACCGGGGACTTAGCAAAGTGGGTATATGTTTTGAAGCCTTTATAGATCAATTGTGAGGGTTCAAAATGCAAGAAACAAGTGCCTAATCGGAGTTTGAAGGGCCAAGGATCAATTAGCAAAGAAAATCAAAAAGATGATTTTGGCATGCCGTCGCACCACGCGAGGGACTCCCAGAACCGAGAAACATGGGCTGTTGTCTGCAATGGCTATTATACGCGACCTTTACCCGATTTTTC
>JARYGA010049302.1:0-21368 GCA_030545235.1 Helianthus tuberosus | reverse complement strand
CTGACCCGATTTAGCTTAGTTTAGATATGCCTTAGGGTTCCTTTAGGACCATATTATATGTTATTATAACCCTCTATGGTTATACATCTTGGTTCCATAGAAATCCTAGTTCATTGCATGTTTCCGTTAAATGCTTAAAAGTTGACCATTATGCCCTTTTAACATTAAAACAAGATTTTTGAAAATGTGAGAGGACAAAAACCTTTATTACTGATTTATAAGCATGTCCTAAAAATTTGACATCTGTTCGTGGTCTAAAATAGAAGTTATGCGCGATATCGTAAAATCAAAGCTTTTTATTAATTAAATGGAATTTTTGGCATAAATCATATTTAAACCCAAATTTTGACACCAAAATTTCTACCCACTAATATAATATAATATTTAGGGATTTTTGGATTTTTTTTTTCAAATTTTATACTGATTATATTATAGTGTTTTATTGTAAATTCGGTATTGACGAAGTTGCCCTTTTCTTTGATAAAATGAGTTTTACATAACATTTTGATACCAAACCTTTTTCTACTGATTTCATATGTTAAATAAAATATTTTAAGCTTTAGGGACTGATCAAAATCTCAGATTTCCTTAAATAACCCGAAAATCGTCAAATACCGACTTTTACGCTTTTAAAACGCATAGCATGGGTTAAAACTATATTTGACACCTAAGACTTATTACCTACTGATATTATAAGAAAATTTTTATACTTTAACAGTTAGTAAAAGTTTTGCACTCAGATTTCCATATTTAACCCTTATAATATATGTGAAATGACCAAAATGCCCATACGGTGCATAGTTTGGCCATAAATGATAAATTTCACATATATGTGATATCTTACTGATGTAACTTGTTAAAATAAATATTTTTACTGATTATTTTAGACCAGAACCTCAGATTACTATTTAACCTCTTTTATAAACTTTAAAATGACCAAAATACCCTTACGGGGCTTAAATTGGTTTAAAATTCATTTTGGGCATAATGGAAGGTAACCTACTGATATCATAACATGACTCATTTGTTTACCCGTTATGCATATTCGCGTTCGGTACAGTTTACGTAACTAGTTTGCATAAATTAACCGAAACGGGTCAAACCTTATCATTTTGACCTCAAAATCCAGAATGTTTTTAGTTTACCCATATTATACAAGGCTTCATACTTGTCGGGTCTAAATCATATTCTAATCCGGTATTTGCTTAATCTTGCATTTTGAACCGTAAGCCTTTCATTAAAACTAACCGGTCTAAGTTAAGTCTTAAATAAGACCCGTTAGGAATCTAATAGGTTATTAAAACCTTCGTTCCAGATTAGGAGCCCAGTAAAAGATACTTGTACTTGCTGATTGATATACGGCTGAGGATAAAATTATTTTTTTGCTCAGGTAAATACTTTTAACTTATTTTCCGTTATACGGGCTTGGGATACGGTATTATAATAATACCGCTTGGTCGGGTATTGAATGTTTAATCGATTAGAGGTTAAACCATTGAAATAACCCGTTTTAATCTATCTTGTTTGATGCAATGCCTTTGGGGGTTAATGACCATGTCCTGGATATCCTCGGCTTATTCATTAGAAATGGCCACAGCTTAAGCACGGGGTGTAGGCATACACCTGACAGTTGCATATGTATAAACGGTATCTCACTCTCTTGTGGGCCTACACTTGTGGTGTGTCTATTAATCTAATTTGGCTCTTCTAACCGGGTCCTGAATGGACAACAAACATATAAATTTGTATAAAAGATTATTTTTAAATAATTGTCCCAAGTTATAAAAGAATATTTGTGCCTTGTGCATTTAAATTAATTTTGTAAATGTTTTCAAAAGAGTCAGTTAATTGTATTTACCAGTGTAAACTGATGTATTTTTCAAAAAGGTTAAGTGCAGGTACTACGCGTAATGGGCTGGCTACTCCTAGTATCAAATAAAGAGTCTTGTAAGCTTTTGATGCTTAAATCTGTTGAACAATATTTCTTTTTATTTTAAGATCCGCCTGTGGATCCACTTACAATCCGTTATGTAATATTTTATGATACTTTCAACTCGGTTTGTATAAATTACTTTAGACTTCCGCTGTGCATTAAACTGTGATTAATTTACCATGATGATATCAACTACGTCACGATACTCCCCACCGGGCCTACCGGTAATACGTGGAAATATCGGGGTGTGACAAGTTTGAATGGGGACCAAAACAAGAAGAAGCCTTTAGAATTCTTAAGCAAAGATTAACCAACGCACCCATACTAACGTTACCAGAAGGAACTGGGGATTTTGTAATATATTGTGACGCTTCTAAGTTAGGTTATGAATGTGTGTTGATGCAACGTCAAAAAGTTATAGCCTATGCCTTTAGAAAACTTAAGAATCATGAAGAGAATTACACAACCCATGATCTAGAATTAGGAGCTATAATTTTTTACCTTAAAATTTGGAGACATTATCTTTACGGTAGTCAGTTTACCATTTTCACCGATCATAAGAGTTTAAGATATGTGTTTGGGCAAAAAGAGTTAAATATGAGACAAAGACGTTGGATGGAAATTCTTAATGATTACGATTGTAATATCCAATATCATGCAGGAAAAGCTAACATAGTAGCCGATGCTTTAAGTCGAAAGTATCATGAAAAGCCAAAAATAGTACGTTCTCTTAAATTAAATCTGCAGATAGATTTAAATGAACAAATGAGGAAAGCACAAGAATCAGTAATCAAGGATGATACTGAGAAATTGAAAGGAATGATTAAGGAATTAGAACAAGGAACAGATGGAATTTGGATACCTAAATTAGGAAACCTATGTCACAGAATATTAGAAGAAGCCCATAAGTCTAAATATACGATGCATCCTGGAAATGATAAGATGTATTAAGATTTAAGAAAGAATTTCTGGTGGATAGGAATGAAAAAGGATATAGCAGCTTATGTTGCCAAGTGTCTAACTTGTTCACAAGTCAAAGCTGAACACCAGAAACCAGAGTTATTACAACAATTGGAAATGCCTGTATGGAAATGATAATTGATAACAATGGATTTTGTTACCAAATTACCCAAGACACGAAAAGGTAATGATACAATCTGGGTGATTGTAGATAGATTAACTAAATTTGCTCATTTCTTACCAATGAAGGAAACTTTCAGCATGAAACAGTTAGCCAAGTTGTATGTGAATGAAATAGTTTCATTACATGGAATTCCTTTATCTATTGTTTCTGATAGAGATAGCCGTTTTACTTCTCATTTTTGGACAAGTTTCCAAAAAGCAATGAGAACCAAGCTAAATCTAAGCACCGCTTATCGTCCTCAAATGGATGGACAAAGAGAAATGATAATACAGACAATGGAAAATATGCTTAGAGCTTGTGTAATTGACAACAGCTATCATACCAGCATCAATGTTGTACCATTCGAAGTACTTTATGGGCGAAAGTGCCGAACCCCAGTCTGTTGGGCAGAAATTGGAGAAAAGCAATTCTCTGGACCAGAGATAGTGCAAGATACAACAGACAAGATTATTCAAGTCAAGGAACGACTAAACGCAGCACGTGATCGACAAAAGAGTTATGCTGATAACAGGCGAAAGCCATTGGAATTTCAGGTAGGAGACAAGGTCTTATTAAAGGTTTCTCCATGGAAAGGAGTGGTGAGATTCATCAAAAGAGGGACGCTAAGCCCCAGGTATGTTGGACCCTTTGAGATTATTAAGAGAATAGGACCAGTAGCTTATCAGCTACAACTGCCAGAGGAAATGGCAGGAATACATGATGTATTTCATGTGTGTAATCTCAAAAAGTGTTTAGCCGATGAATCATTAGTAGTACCTCTTAAGGACATAGAGGTAAATGAGAAGCTTAAGTTAGTAGAAAAGCCTCTATAAATTGAAGACAGGAAAGTCAAGAATCTCAAACACAAGAGACTAGTTCTAGTCAAAGTAAAATGGGATTCCAAGAGAGGACCAGGATACACTTGGGAGCTTGAATCAGAGATGCAGAGGAAATATCCATACCTGTTCCAGTAGACCTCGAGTACGAGTTCTAAAACAAGGTGGGGAGGATATAACAACCCTCCTAAAATATTCCCGACACCCTTAAAATATTTAGAATATCTCTATACGTCCTAAAATACATCCCGACGAGAAATGGCCCTAAATACCTTTATATAATTAAAAATAAAATAAAAACAATTATTTAAGTCTGTCGTGGGGCGCGATAGACTGGTCTTGGATCTACGCGGGCCGCGAGCACCCATATACGAGGCAGCACCCTGAGCTGCCACGTGGCAGCCCCGTGTCAAGCCTAGTTCGACGAATCAGCATAGCTAGGCCCTACCCCTATGTCTTGGGGCGCGAAGACCCCTTAAGGATCCTTCGCGGGCCGCGAGGAAGTGCCTGATCAACACTATAAATAGGATCGATCGGCATTCCATTTTTTATGTTCAAATCTGAATTCTCTCTCTCGTTTGTTAAAGTGTAGACTCAATATCGGGAATTATACCCACTAATATAACGAAGTTCTGCCTCGTTGTAAGTATTTTAACCCCCGGTTACGTATTAGATACGCTGCCCGATTGATCTAGTGCTCCGTAACGGCTGTCGAGCTTCTGCCCGAAGTAGTAGTTGGAGTTCTGTCTCGGGGAGGATATAACTAATGTAAATATTGGGTTATTATACTAACGTGTGTGCATTGTTTAATTTATTAGATAATAACCAGGAAACCACAGGAAAAAGTCTAAAGTAGCAATGTGAGTAATCTCCTTTTTGTAAACCTTTTTGCAAACTGTTTTTACAAAACCTCAATTGTTTTACATGATAATTAACAGTGACTGAGTATTTGTAATTCTACAATTATCATCGGTATGTTGTGTTTTGTATACAAAATTTGTTACTGCACTGTGAGTAGTAACATGACCACAAGTCGGGTCGACAGTACCGTGGGTGGTAATTAAGGTAAAATAATAAACAAATGTAATTGCTGATTGCCTTCAATGTTGTACAAGGATAAAATCAGTTTTGATTAAATTGGGATTCACTCACCAGTATTTTCCACTGACAAATGTTTTTAAAACGCGTTTCAGGTAAAAAAATGTGAAAGCCAAAATAGAAGCCAGCTGGAGAGCACTGAAGACTTGGAAAATGTGGCTATAAAAAGTTACCTAAATAAAGAAAGATGTTTTATTCAATAAAATAGGAATAAACATATTTGTAATAAAAACTTGGGTTTATCCCATTATGTTTATTATAAAAAGGTGGTGTTTTACTCTGATAAAATATTACCTGACTACGGTCCAGATGTAAATTCCACTGCCAAATAATGATAAACACCGATACCACCATCTCTGAGTAGGCCGCAGCCGCCCGCCTCCCGAGGCAGGGGTCGGGGGTTGCGACCGGTTACCATAAACCCGGGTATAAAAATGGCACTATAGAAAAATATTCTAGCTTTACCACTTACTTCTTCGACTATAGTCCATATTAAAGTTGGGAGAATAATGGTGTAAACCGGAGACATAAATATGTGCCAAGTGAAACTCACGGTTTTCCTGAAAGTGTTCATGGTATTGATAATATGAATCCCTCTCTACATCAATCGTAATGTCCTTTTATATAGGGACTGGTACATGAAAAACCCTATCTATAATTTAGGAATTACAATCCTACTATAATTACAATACCAATCAATAATAAAGATAAATATAACTCCTAAAAATATGTGGAATAATATCGGCTAAGACTCCCCCGCAGTTTGAGCGGGCGTAGGACAAACGCTCAAGCTGGATCGAAAAGACTGAAAAAGATGACGAGGAAGCCCTTTGGTAAAAATGTCCGCATATTGCAAGGATGTTGGAACATGAAGGACCCGAATATCACCCACACGAACTTTCTCCCGAACAAAGTGAATAGCTGAGACATTATCACAGTAGATGACCGAAGCCTGACGAAGCGGAAGACATAACTCTAAAAGCATGTTGCGGATCCATGTAGCCTCTGCAATAGCATTGGCGACCCCCTGATATTCTGCCTCTGCGCTAGAGCGAGAAATAGTAGGCTGTCGTTTCGAGGACCATGAAATTAAATTGTCCCCCAAAAATACACAATATCCACTAGTAGACCGACGTGAGTCCGGACAACCTCCCCAATCCGCATCAGAATATGCGAGTAATGAATGAGTAGCCGACTTAACGATACGAATACCGTAGTCAATAGTTCCCTGAAGATACCGAATGATGCACTTTAAAAAAGCAAAATGGGGCTCACGTGGTTCATGCATAAAGAGACAAATCTGTTGGACCACATAAGAAATGTCAGGTCGTGTAAACGTTAAATATTGTAAAGCTCCAGCCAAACTGCAATACAGAGTAGGATCATGAAACAAGGGACCATCTGTAGCACTCAACTTTGATGACAGATCGACAGGAGTGGTACATGGCTTGCACGAAGATATGGAAGCATGCGAGATGATATCCTTAGTTTACTGAGCCTGATCCAAAAATAGGCCATTCGGACCACGAGTTACCTTAATACCCAGAAAATGATGTAGCCTACCCAAATCAGTCATGGAAAATTCCCGAGAGAGAGTGCCAATAATATCATTAAGAAGTGCTGTGGATGAAGCAGTTAACACAATATCATCAACGTACAAAAGCAAGTAGGCAGTGTCCAACCCCTTAGAATAAATAAATAGCGAGTTATCACAAACGCTACTGCGAAACCCCCGAGTAAGAATAAAATTAGCAAATCTGGTGTACTATACCCGAGGAGCCTGCTTCAAGCCATATAGAGACTTTTTCAACCTGCAAACAAAATTCGGAAAACGACGATCCACAAATCCCGCAGGTTGATGCATGAAAACTGTTTCATTCAAGTGCCCGTGTAAGAAAGCATTTTTTTACATCTAACTGATGGATGGGCCAAGAACGTGAAACTGCAATGGATAAAACGGTCCGAATAGTGGCCGGTTTGACAACCGGGCTAAAGGTATCCTCGCAATCAATACCTACTATATGTGACTTACCACTGACAACCAATCAGCCCTTATATCTTTCCAAAGCGCCATCAGCCTTAAACTTGTGGCGAAATAGCCACATGCACCGGATGACTGGTCTATCTGGCGATCTCGGCACGAGCTCCCAAGTATCATTATCCTGTAAAGCACTAAACTCGATTTGCATGGCATTTAACCAATTTGGGTCGGAAAAGGCTTGGGAATAAGATTTCAGGACAGGTGAGATGGCCGTGGTAGTGAGTAGGTGTTTGGTTTTGGACCGGGTTAGCATCGGGTGGTGGTTTGTGGAGGTTTCAGCTGATGAGGGGCCTGTGGTAGCAATTGTAAAAGGCTGTGATGGGGCTGCCGAATGGGATGTAGTAGCAGCATGGGAAGCGGTGCTGGATTGGGCTGGGTTGGTGGCTGGGACAGAGCCGGTTTGCTGATGAAAACCAGGTGGAGGAGGCGGGTCAGCAGACGGGTGGGCAGTGGATGGTTGAGGCCGTGGACGGCGTGTATAATGAAGTGGGAAAGGGGAAGTGGTGCGAGGGGATGGTGTAGGGTTGGCAGGGGTAGGAGTAGAAAAAGTAAATCCCGGGGGAATGTCGTCTAAAAAGGTATAGGATGTGGGAGGTGTTTGTATGGTGTAAGGAAAGGTATACTCGTCAAAGGTAACATGGCGTGATATTAAGACCTTCCCGGTGGTCGGGTCAAAACATCGGTACCCCCTAAAGTCTGGAGGGTATCCTAGAAAAATGCACCTGATAGAGCGGGGATGAAGGCGGTGTGGTTGAGTAGCGGATTGGTTCGGGTAACAAGCGCACCCGAAGACACGAAGATGGTCATAAGTGGGGTGGCGAAGGTATAAGGAAAAGGTGGGGGTATAGTAGTTAAGGCGTTTTGTAGGTAATATATTGTGAAGGTAGGCAGCGGTGTGGAGAGCTTCCACCCAGAAAATGGGAGGAAGTTGGGCATGAATGAGTAGTGAACGAATGATGTCATTAAGGCGACGAATCATATGTTCGGCTCGGCAATTCTGGGATGAGGACAAGAGAATCGAAATAACATGCCGTTTTGTTGAGCAAATTGTTTAAAGGCATTGTTGTCAAACTCTCCCCCGAGGTCACATTGGAAGGTTTTGATTGGGCGGTTGAATTGGGTGGATATAAGACGGTGAAATTTAACAAATGTGGTAAAGGTTTCAGATTTGAATTTAAGTGGATACACCCAAACAAAATGTGAAAAATTATCAATCAAAACCATATAGTATTTATAGCCTGTTTTACTAGGTATTGAAGACGTCCACAAATCACAGTGTATAATGTCAAAAGGTGCAAAGGTAAAAGAAGTGGATTCATAAAATGGCAACCGTTTACTGTTAGATAAATGACAAGAATGACAAAACTGAGAAGTAGTATTATGATTACAAGAAAAACCAAAACGTCTACGTAGAATATTAAAAACTTGAGTCCCTGGATGTCCAAGACGATCATGCCAAGGTAAAGTTGTAGATGCAATAAAACATGCTTCAGGTGGAAGAGTTGGTGGCGTGACCGGATATAAGTTCCCTGTGCTATTGTGGCGGGAAAGAAGGCGGCCCGTTTTGAGATCCTTCAAGGAAAAACCAAAAGGATCAAATTCTATTGAAACATGATTGTCACGGGTGAATCGGCGAACCGATATAAGGGATTTAATAATTTGTGGGCTATAGAGAATGTTAGGTAAAATGTAGGTACGGTTGTTTATGGGAAGAAAGCCAGTGCCAGACCCGTTAATTGATAAAAATTGACCATTACCAACCATAAGTTTAGTGTTAATAGGAGATAAATCAAATTGGGAAATCATACCTCGATTTTCAGTAGCATGGCGCTCAGCTCCAGTGTCCATAATGGGAACCTGGTTAGGATACTGCAAGTGCATGGTGTTAAACGCAGCACTCAGATCAGATGGGCATAAAGCGTCGAAACTTGGTGGAGCAGTGGGTGCCATAGGGTTTGTAGGGGCTGAACCGTAACTAGGGGCAAAACTGGTATAATGTGCAGCAGGTGATTGGGCTGTTTGGGTCGGGTATTGGGGCTGTGACGGGCGCCAGGCAGGTTGGGTGGGATAAGGACACGGCGGAGTTGACCACCATGCCCATTGAGGGAACTGTTGATGGCCCGAGGTAGTGTTAGACCAAGATGGTGAAGAGGTATATTGTCCACGAGAACCACGACCACGACCGCCACGCCCTCGGTAATTGGACGAGCGGCCACGGCCGCGGGACGGTTGATAAGGGTGGGGTTGTTGAGGGTTGTTATCACTGGGTGATTGGTTGGTAAAAGCCTGATTTGGATTAGAAACATTACCGGTACCAGTAGCAGCTACGAGGACAGAAGATGAGTGCTGTTGGCGAGCCTCCAAGAGAATAACTTCATCATTGAGCATAGTCCGAGCAGTTTCCCAATCAGCCTGCTGAGCATGGATCAGTTGCGCAGTGGTATCGAATTCTGATGAAAGGCCACGTACAAGTTGCAAGACCAGCCGCTTATCAGACACAGGCTGGTCAAGATCGATCTGCGTTCTGGGTATCATCAACTTCGTGTTCTCGAAGAAGATATTCCCAAAACTGCTTTCCGCACAAGATATGGGCATTACGAGTTCACTGTCATGCCTTTTGGTTTGACGAATGCTCCAGCTATCTTTATGGACTTAATGAATAAGGTCTGCAAACCTTATTTGGACAAGTTCATTATTGTGTTCATCGACGATATTCTCATTTATTCAAAATCTCGAGCCGAGCACGAACAACACCTTCGCTTAACATTGGAACTCCTGAAGAAGGAACAGCTTTTTGCTAAATTCTCCAAGTGTGAGTTCTGGCTTAAAGAAGTTCAATTCTTGGGTCATATAGTCAATGAGCAGGGTATTCATGTGGATCCATCCAAGATTGCTGCTATCAAGGACTGGAATACACCGACGACGCCTACAGAGATTCGATCTTTTCTTGGTCTTGCTGGTTATTATCGTCGATTCATTTCGAATTTCTCGAAGATTGCGGTTCCACTCACTGCTTTGACTCAGAAGAATAAGCCTTTTGAGTGGGGTCCCAAGCAAGAAGAAGCGTTCCAAACGCTGAAACAGAAGTTATGTAATGCTCCTGTTCTATCTCTGCCCGAGGGAAGCGATGATTTCGTTGTCTATTGCGATACGTCCAACTTAGGCCTTGGTTGCGTCCTTATGCAACGAGGTAAGGTTATTGCATATGCATCTAGACAGCTGAAAGTTCATGAGAAGAACTACACGACTCATGATCTTGAGTTAGGAGCTGTGGTTTTCGCGCTTAAAATCTGGAGACACTACCTCTATGGAACGAAGTGTGTGGTTTTCACAGACCACAAAAGTCACCAGCATATTCTTAACCAGAAAGAGCTGAACATGAGGCAACGACATTGGGTTGAACTCTTAAATGATTATGACTGCGAGATTCGCTACCACCATGGTAAGGCGAATGTTGTAGCCGATGCGCTTAGTCGAAAGGAGCAAGTCAAGCTTCATTCTGTTTGAACTCTATCTGATCTTCAATCTCGTGTCCTTCAAGCTCAACAATTTTGTGTTTCAAAAAATTATATGGGTATGGAATTACCACGTCAACTTGAGCTTATGCTCGAAGCGAAAGATGATGGTTTTCTCTATTTTAAGGATCGATTGTGGATTCCGTAACAAGACGATCTTCGCACTTTAGCGATGGACGAATCACATGAGTCTCGATATTCTGTCCATCCTGGTGCTGATAAAATGTACAAGGATCTTCGTACTAAGATCTGGTGGCCTGGTATGAAGAAAGATGTGCCTTGTATGTGTCAAAATGCCTAACTTGTCTCAAAGTCAAGGCAGAACATCAACGACCTTCTGGCTTGCTTTGTACAACCAGAGATACCGGTTTGGAAGTGGGAGAACATTGCCATGGATCTCATTACTAAGTTACCGCGTAAATCTAAAGGTCACGATGCTATTTGGGTTGTAGTTGACCGTTTGACAAAATCTGCTCACTTCTTACCTATCCGTGAGGATTTCTCTGCTGAGAAGCTTGCCAAGATCAATGTAGACAAGATTGTATCACGACATGGTGATCCTTTAGATATCATTTCCGATCGTGATGCTCGATTTTCATCTCATTTCTGGAAGGCCATGCAATCTGCTTTGGGAACCCAAATGAATCTAAGCACTGCTTATCATCCCCAAACAGATGGCCAGTCTGAGAGAACGATTCAAACTTTGGAGGATATGCTTAGAGCATGCGTGATAGACTTTGGTGGTAATTGGGATTCTCATCTGCCGCTGATCGAGTTCTCTTACAACTATAGTTATCATACTAGCATTAATATGGCACCATTTGAAGCTCTCTACGGTCGAAAATGTCGTTCACCTGTCTGTTGGAACGAGACCGATGAAGCTCATCCTACTGGACCTGAGCTCGTTCTGGAAACAACAGACAAAATCAAGAAAATCCGTGATAATCTTGTGACAGCTCGAAACCGTCAAAAGAGATATGCGGTTTTGGGATGCAAGCCCTTAGAATTTCAAGTCGGAGATCGTGTCCTACTCTAGGTTTCACCTTGGAAGGGAGTCGTGAGATTTGGAAAGAAAGGAAAACTTGCACCTCGATATGTGGGACCATTTAAGATTGTGGAAAGAATTGGAAAGGTTGCCTATCGTCTAGAGCTACCTCCAGAGCTTGGAAATATTCATCCGACTTTTCACGTGTCCAATCTGCGAAAGTGTTTAGCTGACACTGATCTACACATTCCTCTCGACGAGATCCAAATCGATGAAACAATGCACTTTGTCGAGAAACCTGTGGAGATAGTGGAACGTACATACAAACAGTTGAAGAACAAACGGATTCATTTGGTCAAAGTTCGCTGGGAATCCAAACGTGGCCCAGAGTTTCATTGGGAACGTGAGGACCAGTTGAAGACGAAATATCCGCATTTGTTTTCACAAACTTCCTCTAGTTAAAATTTCGGGACGAAATTTCCTGAAGTAGGGGAGACTGTGACAACTGTGTTCTGTAATCGATTTACGATGTAAAACAATGATGATTATTAATAAAACAATGTGCTTTGTTGTTATTATATGTGTTTTGGTGTTATTATATGTGTAATTGTGTTTAGTGATTTTACAATTTGATTCGATTCCAATTTCAAGCTCTAAATCGCTTTCTGGAAGGTTATACGCAAACTGGTGCTTAAACGCAGTCAGTATAACGCGACAAACACTCTGGAATAGTGACATAGGCTTAACATACCTTAAATAACCTCCACATAACTTAGAAATAATTTTTGAATGGTTTGGTGTGTCGAAATCAACTTTTTTCGATCGCAGGGACTATTTGTGTCAAACTGCGAAACTATGCCGATTTGTATAGTAACGAACATTCCAAAACTTGATCATAAGTTAAACATACCCAAAATAACCTTTACATAGCTTAGAAATAGGCTTTGAGGGGTTCGGTATGCTAAAATAAACTTTATGCTCATTCAGGGACTAAAAGCGTCAAAAAGTGCATAAGTTTGCATTTTCGCGCATAACTTACGTTCTGAATACATCCGGACATCCAAAAGTTTATGTAAGCATTAAAATATTTTATTTTAGTGTTTGGCATGATAAAATTCCATTCGTCGCTTAATTTGGATCGTTTTTGCGTTCGTTACGACTTCCGTCGTAATTAAGCGAATAACGCAACCGTACGACCAAACGAACCGACATCCGAGATGTTTTTGAGCATATTTTAAGTTTCCTATACTTTAACTTTATTTTAGAGCCTTGAAATGGGGTTAACGGGGCTTAAAAGTGCCAAAACAATCAAGTTTTATAAGTGTAGGGACCATTTTTGAAATTTTTGGCAGATTCAATGAACCTAGTCCATTTTGAAGTGTTGATGGTTTTCACCCATGGTTTTGCAAAACCATGGGCTGGTATTCAATGAACATAGTCCATATTAGGGGCTCCCATGGTTTTAGAAAACCATGGGCACACATGTAAGGTCCAGATCAAAGCTCAGTTTTCGAGGAACGATCTTAACGGTTCTAGAAATCCTATATATACCCCATCCATTTCACTTCAAAACCCACAATTTGAAATCTGATTTATGCTCTCTAAGTGGAAGTATATGCTTCCTACCTGAGAGAAAAATCGGAATCAAATCTTGCGGGGACCGTCTGTAAGTGTTCTTTCGTTCTTTTCATTCGTTTTAGCGTTAAAGTCAAACTGCGTTTGATGACTTTCTGCATTGACCAGTTTATGGTCAATGAGAATTTCGTTTGAACTTCATAACGTGAGCGTAATCACGATGGTTATAGTCCCTAGTGACTATACCTACTGATTACCACGTTATCTAGGCTCAGAGACGAGTCGTAGTTTCTGCCAAAATACGCATTTACGTGTATTTTGTAACCAAACTACTCTAGGATATCAAAGCCGTTTGTTTTGTTCTCAATACCTGTTTTCTAACTTAACTAAACATGTTTTAGCATGTTTAGCTCGTCACTTTTTAGTCTAGTGCTTGTGTAGAGTCGTAAGTCAAGCGGACTAAACACCCGCTTAGACTTTCGAACACGACCCGTTTGGTCGATCATTAGGATCCGACCAAACATGGTTAGTGACCATAGTTGCATAGGGATTAACCTTCCGAGGTTATACCTTATGGTCACCTAGTTTAGGAAGTTGTATGATAAGTAGATTATATGCCCTAGATAAATTACCAAAATACCCTTTTCATGTATAATTGGTAATTAAGCTTATGTAACCTAAAATTTTGTCACATAACTTATTATACATCATGATTAAACTTGTATAGGCATATAATACTTGTCATAGGACTAGTTAGACGTTCCGAACGCGTTTCACGCGAATGACGCGTTAAAGTAGCATAAGCTACCTTAATGGGTCGCGATGGGTCGAAGGCACTTAGGTTAGGTTTCATTTAGGATGTAGGCCTTGTTAAACCATATCACATGAGTTCCAACACTCATTTGGTTTACAAGACCTCATTTTGTTCGATCTTCCGATTTAGGCGTCTATTGTTTGACTAGTGAATCAATTACTAGGTGCTACTTGATTTCTCTGGTTTACTCGACTTTGTTGAAGTACTATTGATTGAGGATACCTTGCACTACATGTGAGTACATAGTTCCCCAATTTTATAACTTTCAATTGTTTTGGGGTGATTCATATGTACAAAATGTTTTCAAGGTTTAAACGATGATTTCAAAAACGAATAGAACGATTTATACTAAACTATTAACGATTTCGATGATGTGAACGAACTTCTTGGTTGTAGTTACATAACGAACGGCATTCATTAGCATTGATCAAGCCGACCAGTATTAGGTTATGGTACCATAGTATATGACAAATCCTGTTATTGCACTATACCCATGGTTATGTGTGGGTGTTGTGGGTAACGACTGAATCTGATGATTGTTAACTTACCCTTTGGAGGTTTGTTAATGCAAGAACGAGTTGAACGATGAACGAGTCACAAAGGTTTGAATGTTATTAATAAGACGACCATATATAAGTTTTCACAATTAAAACGAGGACGATTTTAACGATCTAAACGAGTAAACGATTTGGGAACGATTTGTAAACAATTTGGGAACGATTTGGAAATGATTTGGAAACGATGTTAAACGATTTGGGTAAACGATTGGCTTCTGGGCTAGTGTTTAGATAACGGGACGGGTGTAATGTGGTGAAAACATGGTAGACACGCCGCTGGTACTTCTTATATATAAGTGTTTTCAACATATTGCATACCGTGGAGTTATTTAGTTCACTTGGGTAAACGATATTGAAACGATGTCACTCAACGATGTTTTCGAAATAATATACGAGTCTTATTAACGAGAATATACGAGATGTTTTACAAGCTGGTTTTCTAAAAACAAAAAGCTTTTGGGTTAAGAATCATGGTTACGAAATTTTATAAATTATAACCATCTTGATTTGAGTTGGTTAATCATGTTGCAATATTATACACTTTTTAAAAAAACAAGGTTTTCGAGGTATCGCAATATATGAAAACAAGCCATGATTCCGATACTCTTATAAAACCTATGTACTCGCCAACATTTCTTTGCTGACTTTGTTTTTACATATGTTTCAGGTATTGTTGCTTGATTGACGTTCTAGGTTGCATGCGTCACATAGGATCTGGACGAGGCCTTAGTGACATAATATCTATGATAGACGATATAAACCTTGTTTGTTATGTGTTAAAACAATGTTAATGTTTAATATTATCAATAAAACGAAACACTTTTTGTATCCATGGTTATGAAACGATAATTCTGTTACAACACCCCCGACGTTTCCGCCACGCTTTGTTATTTTACGTGGTCGGGGTGTGATAGAAGAGTTGGTATCAGAGCCAATGGTTATTGGGAATTAGGTTATTAGTAATGCTTTGACCTAGACTATAACTTTTAGGACCCCAACGCAAGTAAACTTTGCGTTTAGATTTTTTTAAAACAAAACTGTCACCTACTCTTAGGTGATAACCACAACGAGAACACAATTTTCGAATCCGCTTTGAAAACTAATCATCTGTTCTAGGATGATTGATTACTAGGTTTTGAACCCTTTGTTGTAAGGTTTTGAACCCTTTAAGTTTTCAAAATCTCGTCAAAGTTTGGGTCTAAATAATGTGAACACGTGCAAACTGGAACAGTGAGTGCATGTACTCTGAGTTTTCTGTCTAAGGCTAGAGTGTTCGTACAAATCCACATAATCGGACCAGTCACTCTTACCTGGGAACTCTTGGGGTGAGTGTTCACTTATAGGCGAGCATGTCTTCGCGATACATTATTTTTTACCTATTTACTTTGATTAGTCACTGCGTGTCGTTTGTTTGTTCGAGGTAACAAACAAATGATCGCCTTCCTTGTGTTTTGTCGATACCTCTTTTGTTTTTCCTAATTTTCAACCTCACTCGATTCTCCTGTTTCCTTGTTAGACAATGCCTCCTCGACGTGAAGCACAATCTTTTACTATTGAAGAAATCGCAGCCCTGGTCTCTCAGCAAATGGCTGCTGTGCTTCCCGGCGTTGTGACCCAAGTCCATGAGATATTCAACAATAATAACAACAACAATGCATCGTGTAATTTCAAGAATTTCAATACTGCGAAGCCGCTTAAGTTTTCTGGGTCGGAAGGAGCAACTGCGCTCCTACAGTGGTTTGAGAGTATCGAGAGCACATTCAGACATGTGCAGTGTCCGAATGCGCGTAAGGTTGAATTTGCTTCAAGCGTGTTTGAGAAGCGAGCGCTTACCTGGTGGAATGGTTTTATGCGCGACAGGGGTGCCGAAGTGGCGTTGGCACAAACATGGGAAGAGCTTCGGGCTCTCATGATGAAGGAGTTTTGTCCCCGTCACGAAACTCGGGCTTTGGAAAGAGAGTTTGACGATTTAAAGCAAGATGGGGCTGAACACCGTGCTTACACGGATCGTTTTGAAGAACTCAGTCTATTGTGTCCCACCATGGTTACTCCTCTGGAGAAAGCAATCGAGAGATATATCGATGGGTTACCCGATTCTATTCTGGAGATTGTGACATGTGTTAATCCTACTACCCTTCGTCAAGCAATCGAGTTGTCTGCTACCCTGACTGAGACTCAAGTCAGGAAGGGTAAACTCACCCGCAAGGGTGATAAAAAGAAGGCGACTGATTCAGGGAAGTACAAGAAAAAGGGTAAGGGTAAGGGTAAGGAAGGTGAGTCATCGAAGAAGTCGAGGAAGCGTAAGGGTGCCCAGAATTTTGCTGTTACAGCACAGACTGCTCAGAACCCGCAGAACCCACCGGCTCAGCCACCTGCAAAGAAAGCGTATGCTGGTACCGCACCTCATTGTGCTCGTTGCAACGGTCATCACGTTGCACAACAAGCTTGCAGGCAATGTACGACGTGTGGTAAACTTGGGCATTTGGCCAATGTTTGTCGTTTGGGACAGAATCAGGTTGCTCAGGTTCTAGCTCCGGGTCAGGGGAATGCTATGAGATTCCCACCGGGTTCATGTTTTAATTGTGGAGAGTATGGTCACTTCCGCAACAACTGTCCGAGACTGGTGAATGCAAAAGCGAATGCTAACGCGAACCCGAATGCGAACGTCAATGTTAATGTGAATCCCCCTCATGGGCGAGCGTACAATTTGAATGCAAACGAAGTAAGGGCTGACAACGAGGTTGTCAATGGTACGTTTCTTGTTAACAATCAACCTGCATCTATTCTTTTTGATTCTGGTGCCGATAGAAGTTTTGTTTCATTGTCATTTGAGCCTTTGCTTGCGATACCTAGAACTAAACTGAGGAAACCCTTATCTGTCGAAGTTGCTACTGGTAAACCTCTTGTTCTCGATTCTGTTATTCGTAATTGTCAGTTGAACCTTGATAACCATCTTTTTCCTATTGACCTCGTACCGATGCAACTTGGGAGTTTCAATATTATCATTGGAATGGATTGGTTAACCAAACACCACGCTGAGGTGGTTTGTTTCGATAAGATTGTTCGTATTCCTTTGTCTTCTGGCGATGTTCTGAAGATTCATGGCGAGAAACCTTCAGGTGGATTGAAGCTTATGTCGTGTATGGAAGCTCAAAGTTATTTGCGAAGAGGATATGTTGCTTTTCTAGCACATGTCACCGAGGAGAAAGACAAGAGCAAGAGTATTCAGGATATTCCGATTGTTCAGGATTATCCAGAGGTGTTTCCTGATGAACTGCCTGGTTTGCCTCCAGTTCGTCAAGTCGAGTTTCATATTGATCTTGTACCCAATGCCAACCCGATTGCAAAAGCACCTTATCGTCTTGCACCATTGGAGATGCAAGAGTTATCGAAGCAGCTTCAAGAGTTATCTGATAAAGGATTCATCCGACCGAGCTTTTCACCTTGGGGAGCTCCTGTCCTCTTTGTGAAAAAGAAAGATGGATCTTTTCGAATGTGTGTCGATTATCGTGAGCTTAATAAGCTCACCATCAAGAATCGATATCCCCTACCTCGAATTGATGATCTCTTCAACCAGCTGCAGGGTGCTTCATACTTTTCCAAGATCGATCTGCGTTCTGGGTATCATCAACTTCGTGTTCTCGAAAAAGATATTTCCAAAACTGCTTTCCGCACAAGATATGGGCATTACGAGTTCACTGTCATGCCTTTTGGTTTGACGAATGCTCCAGCTATCTTTATGGACTTAATGAATAGGGTCTGCAAACCTTATTTGGACAAGTTCATTATTGTATTCATCGACGATATTCTCATTTATTCAAAATCTCGTGCCGAGCACGAACAACACCTTCGCTTAACATTGGAACTCCTGAAGAAGGAACAGCTTTTTGCTAAATTCTCCAAGTGTGAATTCTGGCTTAAAGAAGTTCAATTCTTGGGTCATATAGTCAATGAGCAGGGTATTCATGTGGATCCATCCAAGATTGCTGCTAACAAGGACTGGAATACACTGACGACGCCTACAGAGATTCGATCTTTTCTTGGTCTTGCTGGTTATTATCGTCGATTCATTTTGAATTTCTCGAAGATTGCGGTTCCACTCACTGCTTTGACTCAGAAGAATAAGCCTTTTGAGTGGGGCCCCAAGCAAGAAGAAGCATTCCAAACGATGATTTCGTTGTCTATTGCGATGCGTCCAACTTAGGCCTTGGTTGCGTCCTTATGCAACGAGGTAAGGTTATTGCATATGCATCTAGACAGCTGAAAGTTCACGAGAAGAACTACACGACTAATGATCTTGAGTTAGGAGCTGTGGTTTTCGCGCTTAAAATGTGGAGACACTACCTCTATGGAATGAAGTGTGTGGTTTTCACAGACCACAAAAGTCTCCAGCATATTCTTAATCAGAAAGAGCTGAACATGAGGTAACGACGTTGGGTTGAACTCTTAAACGATTATGACTACGAGATTCGCTACCACCCTGGTATGGCGAATGTTGTAGCCGATGCGCTTAGTCGAAAAGAGCGAGTCAAGCTTCATTCTGTTCGAACTCTATCTGATCTTCAATCTCGTGTCCTTCAAGCTCAACAATTTTGTGTTTCACAAAATTTGATGGGTATGGAATTACCACGTCAACTTGAGCTTATGCTCGAAGCGAAAGACGATGGTTTGCTCTATTTTAAGGATCGATTATGGATTCCGAAACAAGACGATCTTCGCACTTTAGCGATGGAAGAATCACATAAGTCTCGATATTCTATCCATCCTAGTGCTGATAAAATGAACAAGGATCTTCGTACTTAGATCTGGTGGCCTGGTATGAAGAAAGATGTGCCTTGTATGTGTCGAAATGCCTAACTTGTCTCAAAGTCAAGGCAGAACATCAACGACCTTCTGGCTTGCTTGCTTGTACAACCAGAGACACCGGTTTGGAAGTGGGAGAACATTGCCATGGATCTCATTACTAAGCTATCCGTGAGGATTTCTCTGCTGAGAAGCTTGCCAAGATCTATGTAGACGAGATTGTATCACGACAAGGTGTTCCTTTAGATATCATTTCCGATCGTGATGCTCGATTTTCATCTCATTTCTGGAAGGCCATGCATTCTGCTTTGGGAACCCAACTGAATCTAAGCACTGCTTATCATCCCCAAACAGATGGCCAATCTGAGATAACGATTCAAACTTTGGAGGATATGCTTAGAGCATGCGTGATAGACTTTGGTGGTAATTGGGATTCTCATCTGCCGCTGATCGAGTTCTCTTACAACAATAGTTATCATACTAGCATTAATATGGCACCATTCGAAGCTCTCTACGGTCGAAAATGTCGTTCACCTGTCTGTTGGAACGAGACCGGTGAAGCTCATCTTACTGGACCTGAGCTCGTTCTGGAAACAACAGACAAAATCAAGAAAATCCGTGATAATCTTGTGACAGCTCGAAACCGTCAAAAGAGATATGCGGATTTGGGATGCAAGCCCTTAGAATTTCAAGTCGGAGATCGTGTCCTACTCAAGGTTTCACCTTGGAAGGGAGTCGTGGGATTTGGAAAGAAAGGAAAACTTGCACCTCGATATGTGGGACCATTTAAGATTGTGGAAAGAATTGGAAAGGTTGCCTATCATCTAGAGCTACCTCCAGAGCTTGGAAATATTCATCCGACTTTTCACGTGTCCAATCTGCGAAAGTGTTTAGCTGACACTGATCTACACATTCCTCTCGACGAGATCCAAATCGATGAAACAATGCACTTTGTCGAGAAACCTGTGGAGATAGTGGAACGTACATACAATCAGTTGAAGAACAAACGGATTCATTTGGTCAAAGTTCGCTGGGAATCCAAACGTGGCCCAGAGTTTGCTTGGGAACGTGAGGACCAGTTGAAGACGAAATATCCGCATTTGTTTTCACAAACTTCCTCTAGTTAAAATTTCGGGACGAAATTTCCTGAAGTAGGGGAGACTGTGACAACTGTGTTCTGTAATCGATTTACGATGTAAAACAATGATGATTATTAATAAAACAATGTGATTTGGTGTTATTATATGTGTTTTGGCGTTATTATATGTGTAATTGTGTTTAGTGATTTTACAATTTGATTCGATTCCAATTTCAAGCTCTAAATCGCTTTCTGGAAGGTTATACGCAAACTGGTGCTTAAACGCAGTCAGTATAATGCGACAAACACTCCGGAATAGTGACATAGGCTTAACATACCTTAAATAACCTCCACATAACTTAGAAATAAGTTTTGAATGGTTTGGTGTGTCGAAATCAACTTTGTTCGATCGCAGGGACTATTTGTGTCAAACTGCGAAACTATGCTGATTTGTATAGTAACGAACATTCTGGAACTTGATCATAAGTTAAACATACCCTAAATAACCTTTACATAGCTTAGAAATAGGCTTTGAGGGGTTCGGTATGCTAAAATAAACTTTATGCTCATTCAGGGACTAAAAGCGTCAAAAAGTGCATAAGTTTGCATTTTCGCGCATAACTTACGTTCTGAATACATCCGGATATCCAAAAATTTATGTAAGCATTAAAATATTATATTTTAGTGTTTGGCATGATAAAATTCCATTCGTCGCTTAATTTGGATAGTTTTTGCGTTCGTTACGACTTCCGTCGTAATTAAGTGAATAACGCAACCGTACGACCAAACAAACCGACATCCGAGATGTTTTAGAGTATATTTTAAGTTCCCTATACTTTAACTTTATTTTAGAGCCTCGAAATGGGGTTAACGGGGCTTAAAAGTGCCAAAAAAATCAAGTTTTACATGTGTAGGGACCATTTTTGAAATTTCTGCCAGATTCAATGAACCTAGTCCATTTTGAAGTGCTGATTGTTTTCATCCATGGTTTTCCAAAACCATGGGCTGGT
>JARYGA010049301.1:0-31375 GCA_030545235.1 Helianthus tuberosus | reverse complement strand
AAAACGTCAACATAATGTTGGTGTGAATTCATGCAGTTTTGTATTTCATGTTTGTATACTTTGTATGAAAACATAGTTTGTGAGTAAATCAAGTTTTCATATATAAATCCAGTTTCATGTGTACACCACGTACCCATTTATAATTCAATCTTTTCTTGAGTACCCCACGTACTTCAAGTTATATATCAATCCTCTTGAGTACCCCACGTACTTCAAGTTATATATCAATCTTCTTGAGTACCCCACGTACTTCAAGTTATATATCAATCTTCTTGAGTACCCCACGTACTTCAAGTTATATATCAATTTGTATGGTATGAATTTTATGTAAATACAGTATTTCTGTAATTATCAGATTGTTAATGGGTTGCAAAGCCATTAACCTGTGGCACGTCATAGGAAGTCACCAAACCTAAGGCATTTAATTGGTATATTCTGAGACACAAAAGCACTTCCTCGGTTCTCGCCCCGACCGGGAGTGTGGCTGCCAGGCACCCGTTAGATCTAACCTTTTGTTCTGCGGTCTAAGTATGTACATGATTAATGGTGCTTCTGTACCCTATTCGTGACACTATTTCTCATAACGCATCCTACTTGGTTCTCGTTCTCACTAAGCGCGTTTCTTGTTATCATTTCTCATAGCGCCTCTTACTCGGTTCTCGTTCTCACCAAGTGCGCTTCTCATATTCTTATATTTCGTCACACTTGGTTCTCGTTCTCACCAAGTGTACTTCTTGTATTTATATTTCGTCACACTTGGTTCTCGTTCTCACCAAGTGTACTTCTTGTATTTATATCATACCAATTATAAATTTTTGTACATTTGTACATGTATTTCACCCCCGAAGTTATAAAAACTGAAAACAGTTAAAGAGAAAAGGGGGAGCATGAACTCACAACTTTGCGTTCCTAGCGTCGTAAACTCCACCGGATTTGCTTAATTAACGTCGTAACCTATACGCGTTTTCTTAACGTTAGTCACTAGACTTGCGTCGCACAAGTACAGTCACTCTCTTTTGTATATATTCTTGTGTTAAAAATATTCTTATATTTTTAACTACGTATCTTACTTATATTAATTTTCTCCAAAAATAATATAAGTCTTTTGTGTTTTGCACTTTGCACCCGAATTATGTATTTTGTATGTTGTATGTGTATTTTTATATTTCTACTCCTCATGAGTAATTAGTGTATTTTTAAGTCTTAATACACTAGCACGTATAACACATACTATATACACTTAGCACAAAAGTTGGTGATCAAATAATATATATTTTTCTTTCAAAAATATATACTTAATATCCATTTTTATTCTTGAAAAATCACCATTTCTCATCACCAAAAATTAGGGAAACCTTGGTAATACTTTTAAATACATTTTTAGGGAATAAGTTTCTCAAAAACTTATATTTTTTCTAAGTGTCAAAATTTATAAAAATTTTGACAGAGTTTCCCCTAAAAATGGAGGTTTCCCACGTTTTCAAAACGTGTGTTTATTTTCTTTTAAATCGTCAACAATCATCAACAACAATTATCAACAATAATCACTAATTTCTCCATTTCATGAACTTGAATATTTACAAAAATGTGTAGTAACTTACTAGCACATTTAGTAAGTCTCGTTATCTTTAAAAATAATTTTAGTTTCTTAAAAACTTTATTTTTAAAGAATATGAAGTCTCACAACTTCTAGTCGAGATTCGCAAAAATATTTCTTTGTTAAATTTTTCTTGTGACACAAGTGTCACACACTTGTTTATTTACTAAAAATGCTTTTAGTTCGGATAAGATCCGGGTTTTAACAACACTAATATTTTTTCTTGGTTCTTCCGAAAAACCACTTGTAGATCTTTAGATCTACTAGTTTAGAGCTCCATTTTATAAGAAAAGTCGTTTTTACACAAGTTCATGTTTCCGTATGAAAGGGTTCGTCATCTAATTATTATTTTTTTTTTTACACTAAACATAGTGCTAGTTCATGTTCCATGAACATGACCTAGCGTGGTTAGATGACGATCCGTTCCCCTACTAGCATCCAACAATAATAAATAATCATAACAAAACAAAACAAGATCCAAGAGTTTTACACTAATATTTACTCATTAACCACTTTGTTCATTATTTTTAGTAGACTTTAAACTTTGATCTCTAGTGTTCATAATTTTTACCCGTTAAATCTCTTATTAACCACTTTAAACATGAACAAGAAGATGTTTAGAGTCACTTACTACTAGCTCGTGGCTAGGGAAGAAACTAGACGAAAAATGGGTGGTTAAAAGCGTTGTGGTGAGGTCCTTGGCAAACCGTAGGCACCGGGTCTCCTCGTATGTGATCCTTCACCTTTGGTTGTATGTAAAATGCCTTGATCAATATTGAAAGATGGTGGAATGATGGCTGTGGTGTTTGGCCGTAGGCAAGACAAGGGAGCAAAGAAAAGAATTTTTTTTTTTTTGCTAAGTGTTGTGGTTGGTGAGTGATTGTGTTAACCTCCATATATTCTTTATAATCAACATCCACTAATGTCCAATGTATAAAATGTCTTCTAGATATGAGACATAAGTTTATAAAATAATTAGAAATGTAAGGGTTTGTCCCACATGGAACAACCAATCGTTCAAGGGGGGTGGGTATCCAATTGGATTTCAACCAAAAAGTTAGTGGTATAGTTAGGAATTTAAAATAAGTTATTTGTGTGTTGTAATTTATAATGGGTGTTAGGGTATTCGGGGACCCTAACTAGCTTAGAAAAATAAAAACAATGCTTCTAGCATTATTTTGGTGTTCCGGGTATTGTCCGGTTGTTCGGTTAGACACTGGTTCGTTAAAGTGCCAAATTACACTTTTTAGTGTCTTTTAAGTACCTTTCTTGTACTCTTTCAATTCCCAACACTTAGGGAAATATTCTAGATGATAAAACGACATTTCAGCATAATATTCATATGTTTAAATGCTGATTTATTGCTGAATTATATAAATTCTGCGCTTAAAGTGCGTTTCGGGTGCTTTTTAGTGCTTATTTTTGCTTCCGTATTGCATATATATTAAACCCTTATATGCACTCTTGGGTTTTAATGCATTCTTGTTGTCGGACCTACACCTAGGCTCCAATTTTATTGTCTGACTGCTTTCTGCAGTTCTGTTGACACGTTGTGTCTTACCGGTGAGTTTACTATTATTTTTGACGCAACGCTCTCGTTTATGCATAAAGCAATATTTTGTAGTATACAACGTGCATGAATTCACTTGTTTAATCATGTGTTCAGTCATTGCTGACAATTAAGCACATAATTGCAATCATTAAATAATGATTAAAGTGTACGGAAATTACCGGTTTGTGCCAGTTGTCACAATCGCGGATCTGGACAATCTTGTCCGTTGTCTCAAAAACAATTTCTGGTCCTGATAGTTGGACATTTCCAACTTCTGCCCAACAAATAGGCGATCTACACTTTCTACCGTATAAGGCCTCAAAAGGCGCAGCTTTTATGCTGGTGTGGTAGCTATTGTTGTAGGAGAATTCAATTAGTGGTAGGTTCTTATCCCAACTACCACCCAAATCGATCGCACATGCACGTAGCATGTCTTCCAATGTTTGAATAGTACGCTCACTCTGACCGTCAGTCTGTGGATGATAAGCCGTACTAAAATTTAAACGTGTGCCCAATGATTGTTGGAAACTTTTCCAAAAATGTGACGTGTATCTAGTATCTCTATCCGAGATAATAGACACAGGTATTCCATGCAAAGCCACAATCTTGTCAACGTATAACTGGGCTAACATATCTGAGCTGTAGGTTTCCTTGATGGGTAGGAAGTGTGCTGACTTCGTCAGTCTATCTACTATGACCCATATTGTATCATTTCCTTTTCTCGTCTTTGGTAACTTGGTGATGAAATCCATCGTCACCATTTCCCATTTCCATGTGGGAATTTCAGGTTGTTGTAACAAACCTGACGGTTTCTGATGCTCAGCTTTGACTTGCGCACAAGTCAAACATTTAGCTACATAAGCAGCTACCGACTTTTTCAAACCAATCCACCAGTAATTTGCTTTTAAATCCTGATACATCTTGTCAGCTCCAGGATGAACGGAATATTTGGAACTGTGGGCTTCCTGGAGGATAACATCTCGAAGTCCTCCAAAAATTGGAACCCATATTCTTCCATTCAATCGTAGTATTCCGTCTTTATCATGGGACAACTGCTCCTCAGTTACTCCCAACTTTTCTTCAGGATAATTAGCTTCCAACACAGCTTCCTTTTGTGCAGCTAATATCCTTTGGTTCAAATCATTCTTGATTTCAATGCGCTTGGCATTGATTCTTATTGGTTTAATCCTTTCTTTTCTGCTCAAGGCGTCAGCAACTACATTTGCCTTGCCTGGATGGTACTTTATTTCACAATCATAATCATTTAGAGTTTCCATCCAGCGTCTTTGCCTCATGTTTAGGTCCTTCTGATTAAACAAATGTTGAAGGCTCTTGTTATCTGAATAGATCACACACTTGGTTCCATACAGGTAATGCCTCCATAGCTTCAATGCAAATACAACAGCACCCAACTCCAAGTCGTGGGTGGTGTAGTTCTTCTCGTGAATCTTTAGCTGTCGTGAAGCGTAGGCAATGACTTTTCCTTTTTGCATGAGCACACAGCCCATACCAGTGTGCGACGCATCACAATACACCACAAATTCATCTATACCATCGGGCAGTGTTAGTACTGGTGCATTGCTCAACTTGTTCTTCAGAATATCGAAGGATTCCTGCTGCTTAGGGCCCCAATCAAACTTAATCTTCTTACGTGTCAATGAAGTAAGGGGCGCAGCAATCCTTGAAAAGTTTTCAATGAATCGCCTATAGTATCCTGCTAAACCCAGGAAGCTACGAATTTCAGTAGGCGTCTTTGGCTCTTGCCAATTCATCACTGCTTCTACTTTGGCGGGATCCACTTGGATACCACGCTCGCTCACTACATGTCCAAGGAATTGGACTTCTCGAAGCCAAAATTCGCACTTCGAGAATTTGGCGTAGAGTTTCTCTTGGTGTAAAAGCTTGAGAATACAACGAAGGTGTTTCTCGTGGTCAGCCTTGTTCTTCGAGTAGATAAGGATGTCGTCAATAAAGACAATGACGAATTTATCCAGATAAGGCTTGCAGACTCGATTCATGAGATCCATGAATGCGGCTGGTGCGTTAGTGAGCCCGAAAGGCATCACTAGAAACTCGTAATGTCCATAGCGAGTCCTAAACGCTGTCTTGTGTACATCCTCATCCTTGACTTTCAACTGATGATAGCCTGACCTTAAGTCGATCTTTGAGAAGTAGCTTGCCCCTTGTAACTGATCGAACAAATCGTCGATCCTGGGCAAAGGATACCTATTCTTGATGGTGACTTTATTGAGCTCACGATAATCGATGCACAGACGCATCGATCCATCCTTCTTCTTAACAAACAAAATAGGCGCTCCCCAGGGAGACGAGCTAGGTCTAATGAAACCTTTTGCTAACAGATCGTCTAACTGCGTTCTTAACTCCTTCATCTCCGTTGGAGCCAACCTATATGGTGCTCTTGCCACTGGTGCTGCACCCGGAAGGATGTCGATTCAGAATTCCACTTGCCTATCTGGTGGTAAACCAGGTAGTTCTTCTGGGAAAACTTCGGGGTATTCCGAAATGACAGGGATGTCTTCAATCTTCGGCTTAGGCTCATCAACAGTAACTTGTGCCATATAAATGACACAACCCTTCTGCATACATCTGGATGCCTTGAGCATGGACACTTGCTCAGGCAATCCATGCTGGGTATCTCCTTGAATAGTGAGTGGCTCACCTGACGGAGTTTTAACTACCACTTGCTTTCTATTGCACACAATCTGGGCTTGGTTGTGTGATAACCAATCCATGCCTATCACTATGTCAAAACCAGCTAGTTTAAAGGGAAGTAAGGATAATGGAAACGAGTGATTCCTAATGGATATAACACATCCATCTAAAATAGTTGAAGCGGTTTCTACGGTTCCATCAGCTAACTCCACTTCATACTTCACACTTAAAGGTTTTACAGGCAATTTCAACAAGTCACAAAACTTATTATCTACAAATGATTTATCTGCTCCAGAATCAAACAGGACTCTAGCAAAGATATCATTTACAAGAAACGTACCAGTAATTACGTTGTCGTCCTGGATAGCCTCTTTAGCGTCCATCCTGAAGACCCTCGCATTGGTCTTCTTCCCGTCTTCGGCTTTCTTAGAGTTCTTTGGGCAATTTGACTTAATATGCCCCTTCTCGTTGCAACCATAACAGGTTGCATCCTTCAACTTCCTACATTCCAAAGTCTTGTGTTCTGTGGACTTACAGATTCCACAGGGTCTTGTGAGAGACTGGGATCTTGACTCAAGTCGACATTTCCCAAAATGATACCTCCTACAAGTCTTACATTTGGGCTTTTCCCCTGATTGTTGCCCATTCTTCTTCGATCCCGACCCTTTCCTGTGGTCGTCATTCCCTCTGTGTCTCTTCTCTGACCTTCGTGAGGTATCATCCTCACGCTTTCTCTTGTTCTCGGCCTCTTTGTTCCTCAGCGATCTTAGTCGGACCGCGTCCATTGTGAGGGACAAAGAGAGGTCAGTTACTGACCTGAAAGTCGTTGGCCGAGAGGCCTTCACACTTGCCTTTATTGCGGGTTCTAACCCCCCGATAAAACAAGCGATTCTCCTTGGTTCCGGGGTTACTAGATATGGAACCAATCGAGACATCGTGTTGAAGCTCGTTAAGTAGGCTTGGCAGTCCAGGTTTGTCATCACCAATGATACAAAATCGGACTCTATCTTCTCCACCTCATGCTGCGGGCAGAAATTTTCCTTGATGAGAGCAACGAACTGCTCCCAGGTCATGCTATACAATTGTACCTTTCCGGTGGCCTGGATCAGTGATCTCCACCACGCTAGGGCTTCGCCCTTAAAGGACTGGGACACGAACTTCACAATGTCCCTCTCTGCACATCCACTTATGTCCACCACTGTATCAATCTCATCCAACCAGGTTATGCAGTCGACAGCCCCCTTCTCCCCGGTAAAGTCTCGGGGCTTACACGAAACAAAGTACTTGTATGTGCATCCTCTAGCATGAGGTGCATCATTGTTCACTACCTTCTTATGGGGAACACTGTTTTGGTTAGATGAATGTCGCTCATCATCGTTTTTCTTGGGTTCCTCTTTCTTAGGTATAACCTTCATAGAGGGTGGCTTACTATGAGCTTCTGATTGGACCTTGGGTTTTGACTTGGGATGAGTTGCAGATCGGGTCCTACTGTGGGTCCCGTTCGATTCACTGTATTGCCTATTCAGTGCTTCGACAACAGCCTCATTTACTAATGCTTTCAATTCGGCACCAGTTACAAGTATCTTCGTGTTATCAGGGTCATTTGCTGGACGACTATTCATTTCTTCCGACTTAGTCATGTAGTCTTAAATGCTACATAAAACAAGGACAAAGTCTATTTAGAAATCTAATTATTATTATCGTTCTTGACGATTTATTAACCATGGTAATTAAAAACCATATTAGTTAATTTGTTAAGTAGTTTCATTTAGGACTTTTTATCAATAATTTTATCCTAAAAATGAATTACATATATTGGCACAATAGGCCTAGTCACGTAGACAGTTTCTAAATTATAAATTTAGATTTTTATAGGATTAAGGTTTGAATAATCAAAACGAATCAATCCTTTCTTTGGCAGGGAGTCTATAAGCTACGACTGCCTTTCTGTTTTATATGACATTTATTATGACTCGTAGGCATTATGTCACTTTCAATTATATACAAAAATAATCTTGGATAATTTATAAAAAGGGTGACATGTGTGATTTTGCGAACCACATTAGTCAAGAATGTTAACATATTTACAGATGTTAACAGAGATTGGAATCTTTTTAAACAGGTTGTACCATCTTGGCTAAATTATGATAGCATAACAGCTAGGTTTTACCTTTTAAAATTCTTATTAATAAAATGGTGAATTACAATAATAATGCTATTTTCCATTTATTCATTTATTACATTTATGCATATAATTTAAAAATGAAAAGCTGAAATTACCATTCTAATTTAAAATTAACGAGTACAAAATTGCCCTAAACGGGACTTTTCATAAATATCATGCCCACGCAGGGGCTAAACAAATAACAAACCCTCGCAGGGGTCGAAATAAAAGATATGCCCACGCAGGGGCTGAAATAAAGAAAACATTACCCACGCAGGGGTAGAGTACATCAATATATGTCCATGCAGGGACATGATTATCACCAAAATAAACAAAGGATTTTAGTAATCCTTCTTGCTCTTACCCTTGAGCAAGTTTACCACCTTCTGAATCATTCCCCGGTTACGCCTCTGATTATTCTCCAACTCCTGCCGAAATTCTTGACGCACCCCTTGAATCTCCTGTATGATCTCCTGAACTTGGGGTGGCGACATTGTCGGCGCCTGAGGTGGTTGCTGGTAGTATGACGGCTGAGGAGGCTGGTAAATCGGAGGTTGGGGAGGCTGCGGCTGTTGGTATCCATATGGTGGATACCCATAGGTCGAGGGTCCCGTAGCCCAGGGACCTCCGAAGGGAGCCTCTTGGTGGAAGGTGTAAGAGTTCGCTGCTACCCAGTATGGATCTTCCGTAAAGTTATACCCCGTGTGAAACTGCTGCTCGAAGGGGTTAAATGCTGCAGCATTAGTATAAGCGGGGATTGGTTCTCCAAATCCCAATGGTGGCTGAGTCTGTGGCTGTGGCTGTGGCGCGACTGGCGCCGTAGTTACCTCTGAGACGGGGTGCGACGACTCTCCCGTCTCCGATTCTTCGTGGACCGGCGAGTACCGGCTGCTGCTTGACTGTGGAGGGGTGCGGATACGCACTCCTCCTCGCGAGGACATCCTCGCGTTCGTTCCTCTCCTTCGCCTCGGGGGCGAGGGAGGATGAGTCGGAGGTGGTGGTGGCGGAGGAGTAACCGCCACAAATCGAGAATCCGTAGATGGATTCTGCTGCTGCTCTGGCTGCTGCTCTGGTTGCTGCTGGTGGTGCAGGGGAGAGCTGTGGTAGGACGGGTGGAGAGGAGAGTTGTGGTAACTGGGAGTGTACACCCAGTTGTGCTGCCTGAAGTTCTCCATGAAACTATCGGGACCATTGTAAGGTGATCCCAAAAATGGTGACCCATCAGATATCTCGATGGGGTGGTTTGGTGTGCCGGATGGTGGCATGGATGGATCGGTATCCTCATCGACCTCCATCTCATTGCCACCCGAGAAGTGGTCCTCGGGTCCAAGTGGGTTAAAACCCACTGGTTCTTGCAGGTAATCGTCAGGGTTGTACAGCCCTTGAAAGGTGGGTGATGTGTTATCAAAAGGTGATGAGGGTCCTAGAGGAATGTAGGACTGCTGCGAGTGATGGGGCTCATTCTCTGAATGAGGCCCAAATGAATGGGGAATGGATGGTGTGGAGGCTGGTTCAGTGAAGGACCTCCATAGATTTTGGGCATCTGTGTTATGAGAGCCCGAAGGTGTTCGCCGGTGCGAAGGCCCGGCTTCGTGATCATTTGGAGCTGCGTATCCTCCTCGTCCTCTCATTCTTGGCGGCATGTTTAGCTATCTGTCAAAAACAAACAAGTGATACAATAAAATATTTATAAGACAAAATTAGAAAATGTAAACAAAAATTTGGAAATTTCCTAAGTTCTTTGTCTAGACTCGAGAATCGAGGAATGTGCAATTGTGTAACTGAGATTAAACACAAAAGGCTAGTGTTTAATTCACTCAGCGTTGGCTCTGATACCAACCTGTCACACCCCTAATTTCCACGTGTCACCGGTGGGCCCGGTGGGGAGTATCGTGACGTAGTTGATATCATCATAGACAAACAACACAATATAATAATGCACAGCGGAAGCAAAAGATAGATTCATTTCAACTTTTAAATAAAATGTAATAATAAATATCACGAGTAGTTGAAACGGATCCACAGGCAGATCGAAATAAAATAGGATAATTGTTCAACAGTTTATTTGTCGTCCAAGCTGCGAGACCTATTATGGACGCTCTAGAAGCCTGCCAGCCTATTACGTGTAGTACCTGCACTTAATCTTTTTGGGAAAAAATACGTCAGTTTACACTGGTAAATACAATTCGAATGACTCATTTTGATCAATCAATCAATCAATCATACCCAGTAAAATCCCACAAATAGCGAAGCTATTGGTAGGGTCTGGGGAGGGGTCAATTATTTAATATAATAATCATGTGAACGAATTACATGTTACTTGCGTTCAGTGGCCCGGATCTAGTCCGGGCTAAAGATCAATGGACCCACCACATTAAAGAGTTATACACGGAAAGGTGTACGCCTACACCCCGTGCTCAGGTCGTGGCCATCTCGTAGGATGATGCCAAGGATATCCGGGACATGGTCAATTAATCCCCCAAAGGCCTTAAGTGAACAAGACTGTTTAAACGAGCCAATTAAATTATTCCAACTACCCACGCAACGGTGGAGGATTTAATGCCCGATCAAGCGGTATTTTATATACCGTAACCCAAACCCGTATAGGGAAAATAAGCCAAAGAGTATTTACCTGAATAAGTATCAATCACAATCAAGTAAAATGCAAGTATCTTTTACTGGTGCTCCTAATCTGGAACAAAGGTTTATAATAACCTATTAGATTTCTAACGGGTCTTTATTTAAGCCTAAGCCTAGACCGGTTAGTTTTAAATGACGATACGGTTCACGCACGATTAAGCGAAGACCGGATGGAATGTGAATTTGACCCAAAAAGTTTGAAGACTTGTATAATATGGGTTTACTAAACACATTCTGGATTTTGAGACGAAAATGATAATGTTTGACCCGTTTCGGCCAATTTATGTAAACTAGTTACATAAACCGAACCGAACGCGAAAAGTGCGTTACGGGCGACCATGAGAGTCATATGCAAGTTACCTGAGATAATATGCTCTAAATATGTTATAATATCAGTAAGTTATTTTCTATTTTGCCCGGAACGGATTTAAAATCAATTTATGCCTTATAAGGGCATTTCGGTCATTTAAAGAGGTTGTAAAAGAGTTTATTCGTAAATCTGAGTTATGGGTCTGATTAATACAGAAAATATACTTAACTTATTATGTTATAACAGTGTGATATGACCCGTATGTAAAACTTATCATTTAAAATCAAACTATGCACCCTAGGGGCATTTTGGTAATTTCACAAGGGCTAAAAATGCCAAAACTGGAAATCTGAGTTTATAAAGTTGTACTTACTGTTTTTATATGAAAATATGCTAATTACATCAGTAGGTATAATTCTTATGTGCTTGATATGGTTATAGTATATACTATGCGTTAAAAATGCCTAAAAAGGCGATTTAGAGCCGTTTCCGGGTTTGTAAAAGAAAGCTGAGATTTTTATACTTCCAGAAGGTTCAACATACTTTATTTAATAAATAAAATCAGTAGGAAGTGGTTTGGGGTCAATCGGATTTATAAAACTCGTTTTATGGCCAAAAAGGGCAATTTCGGTATTTACCGAATTTAACTTAAAGACCTATGTTATGCTCTTCCAAAAATTAAATAAAAATCTTTAAAAAATCTCAAAATATTATATAACATCAGTGTATAAAAAGTTTGATACCAAAAAGTGGGTTAAAATAGGCTTTGCGCTAAATGCGCTATTTACTTAACATAAAGCTTGTGATTTACGATATTGAGCATATCTCTTAAACTAGGCCACAAACTGATATGAAATTTTCGGTGCATGTTTATAAATCAGTAACAAATGATTTTACTCTTTCACTTTTTCAAAAATCGCGTTTTATATTAAAAAGGGCAAAATGGTCAACTTTAAGCATAAACCGGTAACATGCATATGAATCGGTTAACCATGGAATCAAGTTGTAAAATTCCAGAGGGTTAATCATATATGAAAATTGGTCCAAAATATGCTCTAATGCAGATCTCAACATGCATGTACGAATCAGAACCGATAGTCAAAGAAAAAGTCCATTTATGAGACTTTCGGTTCCGATTCGGGTGTAACACGGAAAATTGTCGAGTTGATCAAGTTGAAACATGTTCTTACATTATTTATAAAGTTATTTTGATGATCAAACAGGTTGCATGTATCCTACATTGTTAATCAAGCTTAAATTTGCAAAAACATATTCTGTTGACTTTTTATGAAGAACTTTGACTCGACAATTAGCATGCTTAGAGTGTGAATCTGAACATACCCTTTTAGGGGTTTGTTATACTCATAAATACCAACTTGTTGGTACTTTTGATTCGAGATATGACTGAGCACATTTCGTTTAATTGCAAAGTCAAACTATATTTACGATATGTTTGACTTTTAGTAAGAACACTAAGCTAGAATGGATTTGAGGATGATATAAATACTTACAAAGGTCCTAACAAGCTTAGTGATCACTTATGAGGCTGCCTTATCGATCAGAATTGCTCCAGGAGAAGTCTCGTGAATTTTTAAGTTTCAAGTGTGCTTGAATGTTGCAACTATGGTGAACTTTTAAAGGAGTTTGATCTGATTAAGGCTGTTTCAGATGTTTTATGCTGTTGTGGGAAGTGTCCAGAGGTCTCAGATTGCATGAAAGTTGATTGGTCAGTTCTATAATCGATCACAGCTGTAACCAACTCGCAAAACAGACTGACTGACAGCTGGTCGCGACTTTTGTCGCTGGGCAGTTGCTCGCGTAGCGCGAGGACACCGTCGCGCAACGCGAGGGTGTGGGGCGACCAGCATTCCAAGTTTCAAACATTTTACATATTAGTCCCTGATCTTTGAAGCGATGATTTGTTTGTTTAATTGGCACTCTAGACCCTCAAATCTGGTTTTTAGGAACCTTGGGGCTTTTATAAACTTGACAAAGTCCTCGGTTCACTTTGCGCTTACCCGAAAAGTCACGAAATTCACGATTACGTATTTAACCTTTCGTATACGGTTTTAATCATAACTTTCTCATACGTTCACGAAACTTCATGAAATTTTTATCACATGCTCTTGTGAGTATATTTTATTATTACAAAGCTTCGGGTTTGCCAAAAGATCACTCAGAGGTATAAATTCAACATGTTGACACGTTTAGCCCCTGTAGTTTGTAAATACTCACTTTCTTTCATTTTTCGCTTCGTATGATCCATGATTTATCCGTTTAAGACTATTAACACCATGTAGGGTTATTGTAGGACTTATTTATCCATTGTTGACACTTTGGACCCTTGAATTTACATAGTTTCACCGTTTGTCAACTTTAGTCCCTCTAAAGTTTGTTTTCACATATTCAAAGCTTATGACACGTGTCAAGACATTATTGGACGTAAATTTTCGAGGTGTTACAGATAATAGGGATCTTGATATCCTCCGGGATCTTCAAGGATGATCCTAAGTTGGCCAATGCATCAGCTTCTGTATTTTCTTCCCTTGGTACCTGTGTCAAACTAAAGGAAACAAAGGAGAGTGCCAATTCTTTGACTATCTCTAAATATTTGGTTAGCTTTTCACCTTTAACAGCATAGGATCCATTAAAGTGGTTTGTAATTAACAATGAATCTACATGTACCTCAAGATACCTGATCCCCATATGCTTAGCAATTTGCAAACCAGCAATTAAGGCTTCATATCCAGCCTCATTGTTAGTGATTTGGAACTCACAAGCTATAGAGTGGGGTATTATGTCCCCCTGTGGCGATTTTAGTAGTATTCCAAGCCCTGTGCCTTTGACATTTGAGGATCCATTAGTATAGAGTATCCAAGGATCCTTGGTCTCCTCTAGCTGCTGGACTTCTAACTCAGCTTCTTCTTGTAAATCACTACTGAAATCAGCCACAAAGTCGGCTAATGCTTGGGATTTGATGGCTGTCCTAGGCTCATATCTTATATCATAGGCACTAAGCTTCACTGCCCACTTAGCCATCCTTCCTGACATCTCTGGTTTCCTGAGGACATTCTTAATTGGAAAATTAGTTTTAACAACAATAACATGAGTTTCAAAATAATGTCTCAACTTAGTAGATGCCATTATTAATGCAAGAATAAGCTTTTCAAGGTGTGAATACCTGGATTCGGCATCAAGTAAACTTTTACTTACATAATAGACAGGATGTTGTGTACCTTCATGATCCTTAACAAGGACCGCACTTACTGCTTTTGAGGATACTGCAAGATATAAGGATAGCACATCGCCTTTTTCTGGTTTCATCAAGGCCGGGGCTGAGGATAGGTAATCTCGAATGCTTCCTCCAAATCCCTTAGGTGATCCTCAGCTTTTATGGATTTTACCACCATATCATCTATGTAAACCTCCATAGTTTGTCCAATCTGATCCTTGAACATCATATTCACCAGCCTTTGATATGTTGCACCTGCATTTCTTAGTCCGAACGGCATAGCAATATAACAATATATACCAGTTGGAGTCATGAAGGCTGTATCCTCTTGATCGGATGGTTCCATTTGGATTTGTTGAAATCCAGATGAAGCATCCATAAAAGTTAACAGTTCATGACCCGCAGTTGCATCCACCATGGAGTCAATGTGGGGTAATGGGAAAGGATCCTTGGGACATGCCTTATTTAAATCGGTAAAATCGACACATACCCTCCACTTTCCATTTTTCTTTTGAACAACAACCACATTGGCCAACCATCTTGGATACTTGACCTCTCTAATCATACCTGCCCGGAGCAATTTCTCTACCTCTTCCTGGATAATGGCATTTCTTTCCGGTGCAAACTTTCTTCTCCTTTGATGGATTGGTTTGAAGGACCTATCAATGCCAAGTTTGTGAGTGATTACATCTTTAGATATACCAGTCATGTCTTCGTGTTTCCATGCAAAGGTAGTCTTTCTCCTTTTGAGGAAGGATATGAGGTCTTCCTTCATATCGCCGAGGATCCCTGATCCGATATAGATTTTGGATTCAGGATCCATGAGGATTTCTACCACATCCTGCTCTCTTGCCTCCAAGACATCCCTTGGAGGATACTTTGATTGCTATTGCTCCCTTGACTTTGAGGCTGGTTTCATCGATGAAGTATAGCAATTCTTTGCCTCCTGCTGATCACTATCAATCTTGACTATTCCCCAAGGACTAGGGAGCTTCACACATTGATGGTAAGTAGATGGGACTGCTTTCATATCGTGTATCCAGGGCCTGCCAAGGATAACATTACAACAAGATAAACAGTCAATAACACAAAATTTTTGATAAGAATGTAGGCCTTCGATGTATATTGGGAGCCTAATGTCCCCCAGGGTGTTCTTAGTTTCGCCACTAAATCCCACGAGCACGGAGGATCTTGGTATGATATCTGATTCAGGGATACCCATCTTCTTTAGAACATCAAGCTGGATAATGCTCACTGAGCCTCCTCCGTCTATAAGGATCCTGCGGACAAAATGGTTAGAAATGAAAAGAGTAATAACTAAACCATCGTGGTGAGGATCCTGGATATCAACACGATCATCTTCATCAAAGGTTATGACTTTTCCCTCGGAGACACTTGATGTTCGAACGGGTCTTTCTCCACTATCCAATTTAGTTTCCTTTGCATGCCTTTTAGCTGCTGAGAAGGATGTGCCACAAATGTCCGATCCTCCAGAAATAAAGTTTATTACTTGTGCATCTGCTGGAGGGGCCGGAGCTTTCTCAGGGATCCTTTCAGGATCCTGAGTCCTTGACTTTTTTCTTCCCAACAATTCTTTTAGATGCCCCTTGCTCAACAAGTATCCAATTTCCTTTCTTAGTGCAATGCATTCTTCTGTGAGATGCCCAAAATCTTCATGGTATGCACACCACTTTGATTTATCTTTGGTTGCAGCTGGTCTGTCATTTTTTCAGGGCCATCTGGCTTTATCACCTAGATTCTGCATCGCAAGGATTAGTTCATTGTTATCAACAGAAAAACAATATTCGGAAATTGGAGGATAATCCTCATCATCCTCCTCTTGTTCAACAGCATGCACGTTCTGGTTATCAGATCTGTTATAGGATTTGAACTTGTTGCTCTTGAACGAGGATCCTTGCTTCTCTTGTTTTGAGGATCCTGCTAATCTTTCCTGGATCCTTTTGTCATCCTCTAGCCGGATGAACCTAAGGGCCCGGGTTCTTACCTCATCTAAGTTCCTGCATGGTGTCATAACAAGATCATCATAGAACAATGAATCCCTAAGTAATCCCATTTTGAAGGCCTCAACAGCCGTGGCTATATCCAAGTTGGGAATGTCTAAGGATTCTTTACTGAATTTGGTAATGTAATCCCTTAATGATTCATTATGACTCTGGGTTATCCTATATAGATCACTAGTTAATCGTTTAAATTTTCTACTACAAGAAAATTGATTATTAAATAAGTTAACTAGATTAGCAAATGAGGTAATAGAGTAGGGGGAAGACTTAGCAGCCATTTGAGAGCTGATCCAGTAAGAGTGGATCCGAATCCTTTGCACAGGCATGCTTCCCATTAACCTTTCTGGGATTGGATTGATCTCCATCCTCTCCCTGTATTGTGCTATGTGTTCTTCAGGATCCGTCGAACCATCATACAGCTTCATAGTTGGGACATGGAACCTCTTGGGTATCTCAGCATCACAGATTGGTGGTGCAAAACGAGATATCTTGTGGCTCCCATCTGCAATCTCTGGGATAGGTTTGACCACTCCTGGAACACTTGATATCATATCCTTCAACTTTTGCAATTCTCTGGCCATGGCATGATTGATACCTGGATCCTGCATAAGGCCATGGTTAGTAGTATAAGAATTATTAAAAGTGTTACCTCCCATTGTATTCAAATTAGGAAGAATGGATGTTAATCCATATTGTTGGGGCTCTGGAATGATCGAAGGACCAGTAGAAGCATTGGTCTGCATTGGAATAAAATCTCCCTGATGGACATCTGAATTTCCTGTTTGCAAACTCCTCAAGGATCCTGGCATCTGGAAGGATCCCTGAAACTGGGACGATCCTGGAACAAAGGAGGATCCTTGACCTGGAATGATCCTGGAACAAAGGAGGATCCTTGAACCTGGGGTGATCCTGGAACAATGGAGGATCCTTGAACCTGGGATGATCCTGGAACAAAGGAGGATCCTTGAACCTGGTGCGCTCCTGAGTATCCTCCTGAATTCGTGAGGGATCCCATATGCTGAGGATAGGATCCTGCTGGCTGGAAATAGGAACCTGATGCCTGGGTCACTGTTGTTGTTCCGTAGTGCACTCCTTTTGGTCCACCCACATATTGAACATCTGGAACCACTGATGGCTGAGAAGTAATCACCGGAGTATCAAAATTCAAAGATCTGGGCATCAGTGGGGAATTATCCTCTGCCGTTTTCTTTTGTTTCTTGAGATCTCCGATTTCTTTGAGAATCCTTTCATTGGTCTTATCCTGTTGCTGTATATGATCCTTCATCTGCAAAATCAAAGTAAACATGTCACTAGTAGTGGGAGTGTAAGAAGCAGAAGAAGTTGGAGGTTTTGAGAAAATGGGAGTTGGTTTCTTCGCAGCATTCTCAGCATTCTTCTGGGATCCAGAAGGTGGTGGAGGCAAAGGTGGAATGCCCTGAGATGAATTGACCGCAGACATTGCAGTAGAGGTATTTTTCAATGATGAAGCCATGTATTTGTATGCAATGAACCGGAATGATCACCAACAGAAAAACTTCTTAGGAATGAAGCACCAATTGCCCCACGGTGGGCGCCAAACTGTTTTGGTCAAAAAATCTGATGAGGATAATGCAACCAAACTCTTTGTTACGGGGAATGATGCTTTAAATGTGGAACAATGATAAGGATCACTTCAATGTAAATTGCACAAACGACACAAGGGTTTATACGGGGAAAAAGCCCTTGACCAAGAGTTGATCTCCGGCACAAAAAACCCCGGGTGATGGAAACTACCGATCACCAAGCTTAAATAAATCAATTAATGTTTACAACTTCGGATAGTAACGAGCCAGGTACAAGGATCACTAGTGTGAAATGTGTAAAAGTGAGTGAAAATTGTTAAGTGTTTGCCGAGAGCTTCAATAGTGCGATTGTACGAGAGTGTGTGTAGCTGAAAATGGCTAAGTGTTCTAATTCTAGCTCGTCACCCCTTTAAAAATAGAAGTTAACTATGCTAACAAACTATCCGACTTTTGTGCCAAGCTCCCACGTTCTCCACAACGTCCATTTCCAGTCAAACGTGTGCGAAATACCCGTGGAATATTCCATAGTAACGTTGCCAAGACCAAGTCAAGCTTGTTACTCCTGCAAAATAATGCGACACATAAACAAACAATTGTTAGTATGAGGATCCTTAAGGTGATCCATGATCCTGATCCTAAAGCTCTTCTGAGGATCACTATCTGTCACAGAAGTAAGGATCATTAGTTAGGATAACAAGTAAGGATCACTAATTGTTAGAAAATCCTCCCCTAACAGCTTCATTGATGGTATCTAGAATCTTTTAGGTATCTCAGCAAAGGTGGTGCAAAACGAGATATCCTATGGCTACCATCCGCAATCTCATGAATGGGTTTAACCACTCCTGGTACACTGGATATCATATCCTTTAGCTTCTGTAGCTCCTTAGCCATGGCCTGATTGATACCTGTATCCTGCATAAAGCCATGGTTAGTGTTATATAAATTATTAAAAGTGTTACCTCCCACAGGATTCGAGTTTGGAATTGTGGATGTGAATCCATCTTGTCGAGACTCTGGCATGATTGAAGGACCAGATGAGGTAATAGTCTGCATCGGTATGAAGTCTCCTTGATGAACGTCCGAGTTCTGAGGCTGCATACTTCTCAAGGATCCCTGGTTTTGAAGGAGGTTGGATCCTTGGAATTGAGATGATCCTTGAACCTGAAAGGATCCTGGGACCAGGGAGGATCCTTGAACAAGGGAGAATCCTGGAACCAGAGAGGATCCTGGGACCAAAGAGGATCCTGGGATCTGGGAGGATCCTTGGATCTGGGAGGATCCTTGGACCTGGGAGGATCCTTGGACCTGGGGGGATCCTTGGACCTGGGAGGATCCTCGTACTTGGGAGGATCCTTGGACCTGGGAGGATCCTTGGACCTGGGAGGATCCTTGGACCTGAGAGGATCCTTGGACCTGGGAGGATCCTTGGACCTGAGAGGATCCTTGTACTGCATGCGTTCCCACATATCCTCCTGACATGAAGTATTCCTGGTGCTGAGAGGAGGATCCTGATGGCTGAGAAGAGGATTCCTGCGGCTGGAAGTAAGAGCCAAATGCCTGACTCATTGTTGTTGTTCCATAGCGCCTTCCTGGTAGTTCACCCAAGTATTGCACGTCCGGAACTGCTGAGTGTTGGGAAGTTATGACCGGAGTGTCGAAGTTCAGCGACCTTGGCATCAGAGGGGAGTGATCCTCCACTGATTTCTTCTGTTTCTTGATTTCATCGATCTCCCGGAGGATCCTTTCGCTGGTTTTATCCTGCTCTTGTGCATGATTCCTCATCTGCAAAATCAGGGCATAAAGATCATTAGTAGTAGGATTAGTTGAAACAGAAGAAGTAGGCGGTTTTTGGAAAATAGGAGTTGGTTTCTTCGCAGCATTCTCAGCATTCTTCTGGGATCCAGAAGGTGGTGGAGGCAAAGGAGGAACGCCTTGTGAAGAACTGAATGAGGGCATCAAACTTGAAGTATTCTTCACTGAGGAAGCCATCTGTTTGGTTGTAGCGAACCGAAATAACCACGAAAATAAGAATCTTTCTAGGAACAAAGCACCAATTGCCCCACGGTGGGCGCCAAACTGTTTTGCTCAAAAATCAAGCAATGACAATGTAACCAAACTTTCTGTTGTGAGGTATGATGCTTGAATTGATGAACAACAATAAGGATCACTATGAAGTGTAATGAACAAGTGACACGAAGATTTATACGAGGAAAAAGCCCTTGATCAATGAATGATCTACGGCATAAAAAACCTCGGGTGATGGAAACTACCGATCACCAACTCAAATTAAACAAGAAATGTATTACAACTTCGGATGATAGCGAGCTAAGTACAAGGATCACTATAGTGTATCGTGTAGAAATGTATGAAAAATGCTAAGTGTTTTGCCGAGAGCTGGTGAAAGCAGTTGTACGAGTGTGTGTGTAGCCAAAAATAGCCAAGTGTTGTCTAACTAGCTCGCTACCCCCTTTAAATTAGAAAATATCTAGCCTAACTAACATTCCGCAAATGGTGCAAGTCCTCCACGACTCCACAACATCCATTTCTGGCCAAGCACGTGCGGAATAGACTTAGAATATTTCCAGGAATATCGCCAAGACCAAGTCCAAGTTGATACCCCTGCAAAACAATTACAAATTCAAAGTAAACAATCGTTAGTACAGGGATCCTTATAGTGATCCATGATCCTGATCCTGCAACACTTCTGAGGATCACTACTTCAGACAGAATTGAGGATCACTAAACCCAACAGTAAACAAGGATCACTGGTCATTTAGAAATCCACCCCTAACAATAACCTTGAAAACATTTAGGTTTTTGTAAAGCAGTTTGATAAAAAGAGAATGACTCACATTGCAGATTTAAACGGGCAGAGTCTAGCCTACCGATAAGCCTGTTAACCTAATTCAAATAACAATGCACACGAAAACTAGGTTAGTAACTTTAATCCAACTTTTACGACAACTCACGAGATCAAAACCTTCACAATGAATGACAAAGTGCGATACTTAAACATCCATCGAATTTACGACGAATGACAAAGTATAACCCAAGTTTGAGTAGCACTTAAACATCCATTGGATTGGTTTTTATCGATCAGACATTAAATCGTAGCAGTGATCGAGTTATTACCCTGTTATCGCGGCAGAATTTCGTGCTGTGTGTGTTTTTGGAGTAATCAGACGATATCTCAGTGTATGAATCGAATTTTAACGTCGAACCATCGCCAAATTTCAAGTGCCAATGCCTGGGATTTATACTGGAAAAAAGGCGCGCCCGCGTGTCACGAGATGTTCTCGCGTGGCGCGAGAGGTCACTTTTAGCATAGGGTAGCCACGTCTGTTACTAGCTTGGGTGAGTCAACCGTTCGTTAAAATTCGATTCCTATCAAAAACTGTTTGGATAATACTGACTAGGAAATACCCCCCCTGAGTTTTAGGGGCCCTGATCCTGATTCCGTTTGTTCTGAAAATTTTAGGGGTCATGCAGTATCACTTGGGGGTCTCAATTAGGGTTTCCTATTGGGTAAAATAAGATAAGAAATGGTAATTTTAATGAGGGTTGTTACACTTAATGCGAAGAAATTAACCAGAAACGTAAAATGTACAAATTAATAACTTAGTCGATCTAGGACCCGTCCGTTGCGGGGAAGTTTTTAAAAGGGAAAAAAATGCATGTGTTGCGACGAGTCTGTCAAATATGAAAAAATAGAGCAAAAATGTTGAACCTCACATGCACGCTACGACATGTTAACTCGCAAAATTTAGAACGAAACGTAAAACGAAAAACTTGCGAAAGATAAAAAGTATGGGGGACCAAAGTTGTAGATAATAAAGTGTTGTGTTAAATTACAAAAGATGAAAAACTTTGAGTTAAAAGTAAAAATTTCAAATGGGTTAAAATGTAAAAGATAAAACTTTAAGGTTGAAAGTGAAAAATCAAGTTTTTTTTTTTTTTTAAAAAGTCCCTAATCATTGGGTATAAGTCATGATGCATAAAAAACTTGCTAATTTATATATGGAATAATTAGAAATATACTCAGGTGGTTTTAAAGAATAATAATATACATATTAAAAACAAAATGTAATGAACAATACTTTAACATATGGAGGGGCTGTTTGGTAGCCTCTTAATGACCAATTAGATGCTATCTCTTGATGGTTTAAAACCTCTGAATTAATAAGAGGTAACCTTAAGTCTGAATGGTTAAGAGGTAACCTCTGAATGGTAAATCATCACATGTCACATTCTTCTACCTTCTCATTGGTAAAATTCTTAATGGTTCCATTAAGAGGTAGCCTCTTAATGACCATTCAGAGGCTACCAAACAGCCCCAGAGTCTTTTTAATAGTTTTTCTATTTTAATATTATATACATATTAAAAACACAATAGTGCAAATAAAGTAAAGGTGGATGTATCATGTATGAAGATATAATTACCTTTTAGATTAAATTAGAAATATACTCAGGTGGTTTTAAGGAATAATAATTGTTAAAAAAACAAATAAAGTAAAGGTGGATGTATCATGTATGAAGATATAATTACCTATTGTTGATGGTGACTGGTGACTCTTCTGCTAATGAATAGCCAAACAGTAAATGGGTGCGAAAAAACTTATAATGTGTGATTTCATTTCGCTAAATACTTATGATCTCTGTTTAAGGAAAAAAAAAACATTTTCAACTAGATTCTTATAACAACGTTCCTCTCTAATTCTTGTACGATGAGCTATAAGGCCCAAGGGGGCGGTTCCGTTATATCATCACGGAAAAATGGTTGATGACATGGCGGAACTTGATTGGTGCTTGTGAGTGATAGAATTCTATCACTAGTGACCACCCCCTCCCTAAGTGTGATCAATCAGATTGTCTTGCAAATAGTGGGCGTCATGAAAATACCATGCGACGAGGTTTTGTCCTCGTTCCCTAGCTCTAGTATTACTTTCTTGTTATAGAACACATTTGTTGGTCATTGTGTATTAATTAAGTTGCACGCTCTATTGAACAGACAACGTGAATAGCAAGTTATTTGCTAAGGGTTGATGGTCCACAATTCTACTTTAAGCATGTCATTGTTACTCATGAGTAAAATTGTTAGGTTTGTATAATCGTATTCCTTGAGCTTTGGCTATAACATAATTCGGAGGTCAAGGATTTCTACATAATACTAAGTTGTTTGCATATATCCTCTTATAAACTTTATAAATTACATATATACATAATCCAAAATTTAAATTACCTTATATTCTATTATAAGCTAAAAACATCAAATATACTCATGTTAAAAATAGATTAGACACTACTAAAAAAACTGCTATTTTTCCTACCAAAATTTCCTACACATTTCCTACGAATGAAAATGGCTACACATTTCCTACGAAATTCCGACGTATTAAAAAGGGTCTTAGTTTTGTGACAAAAAAAGCGACAAAAGAACGACAAATTGGTTTGCGTAGGAAAAGTGTAGGAAAATTCAGACCGATCTCCGACGGAATCCGTTTTCATTTTAACCATTAGTCGGAAATTCGTAGGAATTGTTATGCGTAGGAAAAGTGTAGGAAAATTCCGACCGATCTCCTACGGAATCCGTTTTCATTTTAATTATCGGTAGGAAATGCGTAGGAATCCAATTTATCATTAAAAAAATTCATGATAAAATGAAATTACTGATATTAAAACATAAAGTTTTATTATTTATATCAATATATGTTATTTTTAAAATAAATTTATTTATATCCGTAGAAAAAGTGTAGAAAAATACCAACACAGTTCCTACGAAATATGTTTCATTTCCTATCCGTAGGAAGTGTGTCAGAAATTATCGACAAATTGCTCACAAATTGCTCACGAAATATGTTTTTAATTAATGTCCGTAGGAAATGTGTAGGAAAATATTGACTCAAATAGTATATATATAGAATTAAATCTAAGATATATCAGCTCCTGTACAGGAGGATAAACTGGTTAAGACACTTCGGTTATAACGTATAGGTCTCGAGTTCGATCCCAGGCACAAACCGATCAGGGGGAATTTCCCCTTTTTGGCTGATTTTTTTCCCGTAGGAATTGTGTAAGAAAATTAAAATATATAAATATTATATAATAAATATTATATAAGAAAATTAAAATAAATATTCCGTAGGAAATGCGTCGGAAAGTTAAGAAAATTAATTCTGTGAGAAATAAGTAGGAGAATTCTAACGAAACATTTGTGTGGGAAAGGAGTAGGAAATTCCGTAGGAAATGCGTCAGAAAAAAATTACCCACGAACAAAATTCCCACAGCCCATTTTCGTGGGAAATCCGTGGGTAAACGCAGTTACCCACGGATTTCCTACGGAAATTGACGTGGGAAAAGTAGCAGTTTTCTAGTAGTGAGAGAATGACTATTTTACCTTTTTTACTAAACCATAAAGAATCTCAAAGTTACCCTTTTTCTAAGTAGTAATTTTTTTAACTTCACTTTTTGTTCATTTTTCAAGCCTTTTTATTTTGTTTTTTGCCTTTCGTTATTTATTTTTTACTTTCTTTTATTTTTCATGAATAACTAAATTGTTCATATTAAGTGTCAAAGTTTTAACTCAAAACAAGTCCCAAACTTAGTGACATGAGGTGAGGGTATAGGATTTTTAATATATTTTTAAGCACTTTTCACTTGTTTATCAAGCTTTAAATTTATAAAACACTATAACATTATCACTCTCTACAATACGCTAGGGCAAGTGCACCTATCATTACTGATAGTAAAATACCAAGGTCGTCCAAGGATATAAAAGCTTTTAGTACCGGAATATCGCCGACTTCTAATCTAACCAAATGTAGAGAAAAGATTTATAAAAAGTAAAATAAATAATGAAACTAAAGCAATAAAAGAAACAGATAGACAAGATAGAATCACTTGGTTCTGAGTTCTGACTTATCTTTTACATATCCTTTAATGATTTCCGCACTTTGGGTTTTTAAGAGATTATCTTAGTTATAGTGACATGTCCCTCTTTTGGAGGCAACACTACATTCGGCTATATTGGTCTGAGTCAGCAGGGATACAGTCCCGCAAGGCCGAAATATCGAAAAATAATTAAGTAAGATATTAATGCAAAATATGACATGTCCCTCTTTTGGAGGCAACACTACCCTTGGCCATATTGGTCCGAGTCAGCAGAGATACAGTCCCGCAAGGCCGGTTTAAAGTTTTAATAGTAAATTATTTATAAGGGATTCAAACTGTTCTTACTTCCCTCGATTTGATGCTATCTGCCTCAAAGGAAGTCCTAATAAGCTTGAATCAAGTCCTCGCATGATCTATACACTGAACGAGGCAAGAAATTTACCCAAACCATCCTTCTAACCCCCTTCCAGGCAGTTAACATGCTTTATATAGACCGTAAAGACACGAATGTGTGAATCATCAAAACATGAAGAGATGATAGAATAAAGTTCACTTTCAATATAAAAAAACTAGATATTAAAGTCACTAATACAAACCCAGGTAAAAAGTTAACCAAAACTTGGAAATCAAAAGTAATACATAAATGACTTGTCTTCACCAAGTGATGTAAGAGATTAGCCAATCATGACCTTTGTTTGACAAAACTCTTATGATCAATCTTTGATCCCGAGACTACTAAACACTCTAAAGATGGATGATGAATGTGGTGGATGATGGTGGTGTTGTGGTGGTGGAGTGGTGGCATGTGTGAGAGAAGTGGTTTGCCAAGGGCTGGATTGCAATTGAACCAAGCACCCCAATTTATAGTTAGAAACAAACGGTTTACACGACCCCATGCCCGAAGGGCACGAACCTATGCCCCCTCTTCTCTATCTTCATTTAATGAGCTGTGTCAGTCCGTATGCTTGCACAGCCTCGTGGCCATTGTACTTGTTGTACTATCCAAAATTTGCATATCTGGGAAGTGACCATGACTCGTGTGTATGGGACACGGCCCCGTGTCTCTTGTCTGCTTCTGTTTGTCTTTTTCTTCCAAGAATCTTGAGTGGGGCACGACCCCATGCCTTAGTGGCACGACCCTGTGCTTGTCTTCTGATTCCTTGTTTTTGGTTTTGGGGTGAAGCTCGGAGGATTGGTATGATGTATCAACTTCTCTTATTCTGTATTCATGTTGGTTTTTGCCGTTAATTTGTTCCTTTTGTACATTTAAGCTCTTTTAATCCTGAAAATCAAAAGCGTACAAAAAACGTACTTTTTCCAATATTAGTACTAAAAAGAGTTGATTTTATACCTTATTTGATATAATTTATATGTTACATTTGGTGCATATCACTCACCGGCGAGCATGATTTTTTTGTTCCAATAATGGGTTTAAAACTTTGTTGCCTTTGTTACACCCACCATTGTTACCACAACCATGGTTACCACCGTTGCTTCCATCACTATCTATTAGTCCCTATTGCCACCTCCACATGAACACCACCATCATCATGATGCATGTAATAGAGGTGGTGCATCGACGGTGTTGGGGGAGGGGGTCAGCAACGACGATGGATGCAGTGATGACCAATAGGTTGTGACCAGTAGGTCGACCAATAGGTTGTGACCAGTAGGTCATGGAAGTAATGATAGATTCCATTTCCTTCAAAATTGTTTTGTCAACCTAATGCATCACAAGTTTTAACTTTTTTGATTGATTCTAGTCACTTAATTTTTTTTAACAAATTTCAATTTCAAAGCAAGTTTCTTAAATTCTTTCCTTTAATATATTCCATCTCCTTAAAAATTTTCCACAAAACGAATGATACCTTTATAAGTATCATTCAAGCTAGTTTAGTAGCATACGAGTAATGTTATACATTGGTTAACCTATGTGGGGTATATTAAATTTGATTTAGTGACCTAATAAAGCATATATAATGACGATTATAGGGGATGCATTCTTTTATTTTGTTTCTTATGAAAAGAATTATGAAAAGGAAAAAAGGGATTCCCATTATAATAGGCATATTTCAATTCGATAATCACCCAAATATTATAATCAACACACAAGAATCTTTAAAGAGAATCTTTATACATATACATTTCTAAAAAAGCTTCAATACTTGGAAAAGATGTAGGAAGTGGGAACTAATTAAACAGAACAAATTGTTATTCTTTCTTTGTAAAGAAAGGAGAAGTTTTATAATACAAGGTACAAGTCAATGTTATAAAACAATGGCTGAAAGTGATATGGTATAAACAAAAATTCATAACCTAATGTTTTTAGGTGAGTGTTTTCTCACTTTATAACAATTTCTAACAGTCTTATTAAGTTCATAAAAATTAATTATGAAAAATACGTTGAGGTAACTATATTTATAGCAACTTTCATGATTAGCGATCCTTCAAACACTTACTACAAGGCTACAAGCAAATTTCAATACTATCATGCTTTTTTGTGTCCTCAAACCATTTTAGTTCAGTTGAAATTTAGTGTCGCGACGACCATGTTGGTGATTGTAGTGGTGACAGATCAATAATCAACAATAACTAATTTCAGTTACTTACAAAGGCGTTATTGTCAGCATGAGTTACTACTTCTATAACAGACTAAGGTGGTGTTTGTTTTTTCAGAAAAACCTCTTCTGGCCTCTTATGTCTGCGCCACGCAGATCACGCGCAGACGTATAGCTCTGCAGACGGTTTGTTTTTTAGAAGACATTTCATTAAAAAAATGTCTTCAAACCTCTGCGCGACCTATTCCCCACGCAGACATGGTCCAATGTCTTCCCACCTCTTCTAACCCTTCTAAACTCTTCTTCTTTCCTAATCTCAAACCCTAGCACCTATCCTCCACCCATCTCTTATCGTGCCTGTGATGTTTTTTAATGTATTCCGACTCCAAGCTGTTAATATTATTATCACGGCAGCTGCTCATCGTTTTTTCCGATCACTGATGTCTGAAACAAAAGAATCAGAGAGCTAGGGGGCTTCTTCATCGGGTCATCAGGTCCGTACTCCGTCGTTTGCTCACCGTGTTATCTCCAATGGATCTGTAAATAGCCTCCAATAGCTTACTAATTTCCATTTTGCCATTCTTTTTGTTTTTTGTCTGTTTGTCTTTTGTTTTGTCTCATATGGATGACCCAGAATGGATTTGAGTGTTAAGAAGTATAAAGAACATGAATCTTGAAAAAAGTTGAGATTTTTTTGGGGGAATATGGAGGTGAAGGGTGATGGGTCAACTGGGGTTTGTTTGATTATGGAGGTGATGACGATTGAAGAAAGGGAAGAGACAAGTTGAATCAATCTTGTTAGAGCCGGATAATTCATTTGGTGTTACTTTTGAGTTTTTTGGTGTTAAATTTCAGAAATTTTGTGGTTTGTTGCTGAATTTTGGTGTTAAATTTCATAAATTTGTTGGTAGTTTACTGAATTTTTTTTATTAATATTCATGCCTATTATGATGTTTTAGCAGCGTTCAGAAGTTAAAAAACAAACAGTCTTCTTCTTGCAGACTGCAGAGGTTTAGTCCACCTCTTCAGCTACAGATGTCTGCAGATGTGGTCCGCAGACTGCAGACGATTTACCTCTGAAAAAACAAACAGCACCTAACTCAACCATTTTAACAGTCAATTGACATACTCTTTCACAAAGAGTTGTGTTGTTTCAATAAATGGTGTGATGATCACCAACTATAAAACACAAGTTTTTGGTCGTTTTTAAAATAAATGTCCATATTCGTTCTTATTTCTCTTTGAATTATTTTCCGGTTGAGATTTCGAGTGATACAAACATGATGCGTGCAAATTTGTATGTTTCTATAACGGTTTCTTACACAAATCTGGTTTAAAATTTATAAAACTGTTTTTTAACTTACACACAACTACACACAATTAGGAAAGTGCGTGTATCGTGTAGTAGTATAAATTAGGGGTGTTCAAAACCGGATATCCGAAATTTCGGATATCCGAAAGTCGGATATCCGAACATTTCGGATAGTAGATTTCACTATCCGAATCCGTATCCGAAATTTCGGATATCCGAAAGTCGGATATCCGAAAGTCGGATATCCGAAATTTCGGATACGGATTCGGATAATGAAACGGATATTCGAAATTCTAAAAAAATAAATTTCAAAATAAAAGCTTCACCTTTTTCAACATACCAAACAATGAACAAATCTATGGAACAAATCGTATGAAATTGATCGTATGAAATAATGTAATCAATGGAACAAATCGTATCAAAATACAATGAATCTATGAACTGGTCTTATCAAAATACAACCTGTAACAAATCAATTTCTAGATCTAAAATCAATTTCCAAATCTAAAATACAACTATAATACCAAACTGTACCATCATACATCTAGTTGGAAATTAACAGAGTTGCAAAATTCGATCAATTAACCAGCCACTTGTAAGAACGGAATATTCCTATTTGTCTGTGAAACAACGCATACTTTCCCTTTAATATTCTTCCTTGTTCATCTCCATCAGTAATTAATCATGGGCGACAACAAATTGTATGAAAAAAATCGTATTCTAAAGTGGAAACAAACCTTGGATCTTCGATTTTCACTTTTCAGATCTCAACGCTTTGTGTTTTGATTTCGTAATCGTATCTTGTTTAGATCTGGATTTGAGTTCGTGGGGGCTAGGGTGAGTGTGAATGAGAGCGGCTGAGGAGAAAAAGCAATTTAGGGTTGGGTTTTCTATAATGGTACTATTTATATACACGTATATTTAAAAAAATCGGATATCGTATATCCGAAATATCCGAAAAATTCCGAAATCACTATCCGAATCCGAATCCGAAAATTCGGATTATCCGAATTTTGGATATCCGAAAATTCGGATATCCGAATTTTCGGATAATTCAGATTCGAATTCGGATACGGATGATTTTGAACACCCCTAGTATAAATGGCTTAAAATCAAGTATCGACTTAGGGATTCAGTGTCTCTCGCTACTCAATTCTCGTTGTTGTTTAGTTGGTCATAAAAGAGGAGTGTTTGCAAAAGTAATATAAACAAATAAATAATAAAATAAAACAAAAATATGAAATAGGGGAGACAATCAATCAAAGATTTGGTATCCCTTTGATCTTGATGAAAATAATATTTGAGGGATGAGGTAAATATGGCATCCCATCATGAAATGGGAAAGGCCACGTTAGGCGAACTACCTCTAAACTCTTCATGCACTTGCGTAAAATGGAGAGACCTCATCGGGCCCACATGTCCCACGAAGTTACTCTCAAGATCGGAATGCATTACCCCCATAAGCCGAAGTTATAAACATTTTAAACAAAATCTATACTTCAAGTGTAAAATCCTATTGCAAGGTTAAACGTACACCAAGACTTATAAAGGAGAGTATAAGCTCGGTAGCACAACCGTCCAAGAGACGTATTACCAATCAAAGTCACCAATGCCAATTCCATGATATCTGGCTTTCTACCCACCATCTCTAGTGTGATAACCACATTTGTATAAAAACGTACAAAACCAAAATGTGTGCAAAGACCACATTATGCGAACATATACACACACAAGTTCAAAAACCAACTTTAACTTATATTCAACAAAGCATAAAAGTGTTTACAAACTCAATATGAATACATCACTAATGTAAATTTCAAACATAAATAAATACACCAAGGTTCATCTAAACCAAAAAGATACAAAAAGTTTAGCCAATAATGACCATTACAAAGATATCAACACATGGTGGATTAACATGGTATGGTTCCTATAAACCAACCTAAGCTAAGTGTAGTGTTGATTACAACTTATTGAATCTACGATTGGACAACCTCATGATGATAGAAATGGAGTAAAGTAAGGTAAGAACCTCAAAAGGTCTTCCCGAGAGATTGAAAATGCAGGAAGTGTGTGTTGGAATAGATGCCAAAAGTGGGGAGAGGGCTCCTCTATTTACAGGGCAAAAATATACCCGCTCACAACCATGCGAAGTCAGGCATGGTCGTGCCATGATTTGGTGTCCCTCTCGTACTTGTACTTATTCTTAGAGTTGGTCGACATGTGTATGCCTACACGCACGGACGGGTGTGGCTGTACTTTTCTTGTTTGCACAGAATGTGCTCAAGATATTTGAGTAGATTTTCATGATTTTCCATTAATTTTTCCTTTGTGTGCCACAAATAAGCCATGTGCTTCTACAATTTCACAAATAAAAATACTAAGGGCCAAAACATGTGAAAATTTATTTAAAATCATCAAATATGAGGGTGGATATACATGATTCAAAATTAAGGGCCAAAACATGTGAAAATCATTTAAAGTCATCAAATATGAGGGTGAATATACATGATTCAAAAAGACATCTAGTGTTATTCCGAAAATATAAATCCTACTAAAATTAAAATATTCCATGGAATATGACAAAGAATCATTAGTTAGAAACATGACGAGAAGGTTTGGCATATTAAAGAAGTTCAAGTTCCATCATTTTAGACGACGACTAAAAAATGGATCCTCGTCCTTTTTACCATTATGAAGGTGGTATATGTAAAAAGTGTGTCCATGCCTTAGCATACCTTAGAAATATTTGTATGGAATCTAAGTGAGGCTTTCGAGGGCATTGCATATAATGACAAAGGACAGCCACCACCATGGATGAGATATCAAGTCGTGTTAATGTTAGATAGATGAGACTCCCTACAAT
>JARYGA010049300.1:0-29350 GCA_030545235.1 Helianthus tuberosus | reverse complement strand
AAACCCATTCGCTTTAAGTTGCACCTCCATGTTACTCTTACCAATACCAAAAAGCGTCGACTTGTTAAGATTAATCCCCAGACCCGAACACATATAAAATATTCGTAAGATCCTCCTCAAGTTTTTAAAATTAAAACTTGACCATTCTCCCAATATAATAGCGTCATCGGCGTATAATAAATGACTCAAGTTCGGACCTCCATTCGGGAGCCGCACACCACCAAAAGCACCAATCTTCACCGCTTTGTTAAACAAAGCCGAAAAGGCCCCATTACAATAATAAACAAAAACGATGAAATAGGATCTCCCTGTCTAAGACCTTTGTTACAATCGAACTCGAACGTAGGAGACCCATTAACCAAAACCGAGGATCTCGCCGAAGTTACCACTCCATTAATCCACTTGCACCATATTTCAGGAAAACCCATTTATCTCATAATCGACATTAAATAGGAAACTGAAAGAACTATATAACCACTTATATTTATCGCTTTAAATGTAATTCAAAAAGTGGAATTAAATCCCATAGATTTCTCTTTCTCAGTGCATGTAATTATGTTATATACGCTACAAGCTTATAATTTATATACCATACTAGGTTATAACCCCGTATATTACACGAGTTGAATAAATAGATTTTATATACTAAATAATAAAGTAATATATCTTTAAAAACCTTCTTTATTGCATGCTTTGAATAAATGTAATCTAATATACTAAATAATAAAAAGTTATATCTATAAGAACCATTACGGGTTGAATAAATGTAATTTTATATACCAAATAAAAAAAGTTATATCTTTAAAAGCACGTGTATTACATGGGTTGAATAAATTTAATACTTTTTACCAAATAATAAAAAGAGTTATATCTTTAAAAACCCTTGTGTATTACACGGGTTGAATAAATATTATTTTATATACCAAATAATAAGAAAATTATATTTAAAAAAACTAATGAATATACTCGGTACGCAATAGATATGGTGATTACGGAGATGATTATTGAAAGAAGATACGGTGGTCAAACATGTTATTCAAGAAGCAATAAGCAAACATATGAGTGATAAAATATAAATTATATTTAAAAAACCCTTAAAATTATGTAATAAAATCAATATAATAATTTTTTTAATAATGAAAATAAAAATAAATAAATTATATATTATCACAAAGTTTGGTTTTTGTGATAAATAATTTGGCTATTTAAAAATCTCTTAAATTAACAATTTAAATTTAAGGATAATATTTTATTAGAAAAATAGAAGTATTTTATTCGACATTTAAATTAGGATAAGATTTAATATTATTATTTTTTATTTAGTTAATATAAGATAGAAAAACTATATGATTGAATAGTTGGGGTAAAAGGAAACTAAAAAATGTAACTGTTATACAACACGTTAGGTAATATAAACAATGAAGATAATATGATATAGAAAATCAAATAGATGATATTATAATGAGAAGTATACATTAAATTTAAACTAAATAATAATTATATATAGTTAAGTAGAAGAGATTAAACTAAATATTATTTAGTAGAAGAATTATCTATAATTAATTAGAAGAGATTAAACAAAATAATAATTATACATAAGAGATTAAATTAAATAATATTTAGCATGAGGGTTATCTATAATTAATTAGAAGAGATTAAACTAAATAATAATTATCCATAAGAGACGTGGCCTAATATGATGACAAGTGTCCCCAAAATGGTTTCTTTTATTATATAGTACTAGCGGTAAGACCCGTGTGCAAACACGGGTCGTTTCTTAGAAAACCATGCATAACACATATTGATAGAACATATAGATATTGTACCAAAACGTGTTATCTATTATAGCTAAAAGACAACTATAGACATGCATCATCAGTTAATATATAAGATACATATGAGTATTTCCATTGTGCTATCCACAAAAAAAAGTAGCACCCACCGATTGACAATGAAACCTGTTTATAGACATAACTACATATAGAACATGTCTAAGAAGCAAAATTAGTACCACCAACAAACCAAATGTACAACCACAAACAATCATGACATGAAACTAAGAGGACTTTATCTTTGTCACGATATGCACAACTTTTTTTAACTTCAGCAATTGAGTAGACTTGTGAAACTCTAACGAAAGTTCATCACCAAAAGCAATATTGCAAGATCTCAGATAAGAAGACCATCCAACAACAGCGTAGTTGAATCCAGTATTGGTTTTTTGAGATGTTGTAAACAGTTCCTGGACTTCACATTTGAGATTCTGGATCTTGATAGGCTTAGGATTATCAGTATGCAGATCCAACGCAGAAGATACATCTGATGGCAGATGCTAAAAAATAGAAAATTGAATAGTGAATTTTATAAAATATTGATATATAACTGAAATTGTTGAAATAACGAAACAAAGCAACGACTGCAAAAGCTTAAAAGTCTGTCTTCAGCATGTGTGGTGAAGTGTAAGACTTATTCTGAAGTGGATGATACTAAACGAACCTTTCGAACTTTACACGGTCTATCAACAGCTTCATTATCCTCTACAATTGTCTTGCCACGAAGTTTGTGCATATTTTCCACCTAAGTAAATTAATTTAGAATATAACAACTCTAAATTTTTGAAATTTTATAACTTTCTTTATCAACACAAACTATCTTCTCAACTCAGCTTTGAAGTTTAAGACTCAATCATACAGAAGAATATCAATGTATTGAGACAATAATAAAATAGACAGTATAAAACTAATAAACACTTACATTAGATACAAGACTTGAAGAGGCAGAAATGTCACGAACAGGAAAATCTTTAGACTGTAGTTGAGGATCGTTAACATCATCAGTTATTCTTACAGAATGATCTTCAGGCTACAACAAAATAAAAAAAAAAACCTTCTTATACTTATTATACAATAAAATATATGCGTAGGAAACTATAAATTTACAGCATTTTTAACATCTGACTCATCAACCAGATGCGCAATCTTTGAATCAAATAGCCAATCATCAGCAAACTATATTTATAAGAAGTATCATATATAAGAAACCATATTTTAAATCATAATAATATATAAATATTACATGTGTATATATACATTAAAAATATCCTCAAAACTCGTAAACTGCTTAGAATTACCAACCGAAGCTCAAGTATCTTCATCATCTAAAGCAACTTCCCCGGAATCCAGAACCTGTTTGTGTTTAGCCTACAAAATGAGATTTTAAAAGTTATTAGCATAATATAATAAAAGTTACTTATCACCGTCATGTTATCAAACAATGTATGTTATCATCAAAATTTTATACCGCAGCCAATAAATCAAACCCATCATCTCCATAAACTGAATCATCCAAAACAACTACATCAGCTTTCTTGAAGAAAACCTCAGTTCCAGTCTCGGAATGGAAAACAGAAAGCTCAAACGTTTTAGATGCAATCATGGTGAAAACCAACCAAGATTCAACTGGTATGGGAACTTCTTCAATCAATTTTAACCATCCATCAGTAAATCCGCATCCATCAGTCCATCCTTTCATCATCACATTCCAAAACCTTTCGCCAACATAGACAGTTGCCATCCCATAGTCGTAATTTTTACCATAGAATTGTTTCCAAAACTTGTCAGCAATTAGCTATAGAAGAAGCAAAGGAATATTTAGTGCAGACTTACAAATTTGATATGAACTAATGAACAACAGAAGTTACAACGGATTAGTCAACAAAAGTTAAAATGAGAATTACTCAACAGGGTTAGTCAACAATAGTTACAGTATTTACACACAACCTAACCACTGTTTAGCTATCAACTATTACATACCTTTGTTGCTATCCAACAGAGGTTTTTGTAACAACTGTCATCCATTATGTCCAGCAGAGGTTGCAACGTGGACAGATCTTAAATATCAGATGTTAGTCAACCGAGGTTAAAAAACTTAGTCAATAGAAGTTAAAAAGGTTAGTCAACAGATGTTAAGATTATAAGGAAACATACGTTAAAAGAGAAAACAGATGTTAGCAAGTTGTTGAGCTACATTATTTAGTCAACAAAAGTTAAAATGAGAATCACTCAACAGGGTTAGTCAACAGTAGTTACAGTATTTACACACAACCTAACCACTGTTTGGCTATCAACTATTACATACCTCTGTTGCTATCCAACAGAGGTTTCATAACAACTGTCATCCATTATGTCCAGCAGAGGTTGCAACGTGGACAGATCTTAAATATCAGATGTTAGTCAACTGAGGTTAAAAGACTTAGTCAACAGAAGTTAAAAAGGTTAGTCAACAGATGTTAAGATTATAAGGAAACATACGTTAAAAGGGCAAACAAATGTTAGCAAGTTGTTGAGCTAGCAAAAAATGTTTACAGTAAGTAACAAAATAATATATCGTTACTTACAGTCATGCCAAATTCAGGTCTAATATTTTCTGAAATGTAAGAGTTCTTGTAGACATTTTCTTTAAAACATGAGACAACGAATGACAAACGTCTAATAACTTTCACCAATACAGCATCTTACGTTTTCAAACAACAATCTCTAACAAACTTTGTCCATCCATCCGTAAATATACAATGATCATCTCTCTTCCTTACTCGTACTAACCATGATTTGTCACCATCAAGTAACTCTACAATTCGACCGTACGGGACCTCCTTGCCCCACAACAGAGTCTCAAAATCAAGTGATATATTCTGCAACAATAGTTAACAAACATCTTACATCAAAAATTAACGTAGAATCCTAATAGTAGCAAGAAAGTTAAAAAACATACCAAAAATATAAAATCATCTTCATTAAGGAATTGTAAAAAGGATGGTGTTTGATTGGATAGATTCATATCTGCAATAAACAATTTAAACTTACAAGTTATAAAGATGAACAACATCCAACAAAAGTCATAGACAAACAACATTGTAAAATAGACATCACTAACATCCCTTAAATTAAATCAGCACTTAAAAAACAAAAGTACCAAATATTAACCGGACTATTTGTATAATCACACACTTAAGGTATTATAAAAACAAAACACAAAACACAAAACGAAAATCATCATCTCTCACAATAGTTAAGCAAATGAGCATCAACCAAAAATTATATGGTTGATTTATCAATCATAATGTAGAAGACAACATCACGAAGATGCATGCATAAATTCTGACAGAGAATGCTATCAGTAACTTCATTTAAGTTAATGCAGTACTTAATCGATAAAAATACACCGGATTACAGCAACTATTATTTGCTTCAAGAAAGAATATGAAACGCCGTCAGTGACAAACACATACTCATAACATCAAATAATGATTAATCTAACATATATAATACAAACAATAAATTCAAAGAAACAATACTTGATTTTATAGCGTGTAATCTATATTATGCAATAGAACCTTGCCAATTTTGATAAGAAAGTTATTTGAGAAAACTTCCGAATATGTTTTCTGGAGCTTATATTCAATAATGGGGATGAAAAGTATATTAAATGGAGTTAATACAGATGTTACATTTACATTGGCTGGTTGAAATTAAGTTTTGTAAAATTTATACTTTACCCCCTTTTAAATTAAAACAGGGCAATTTTTGCACAGCAATAACCACTGCTTGACTATAAATTTAAAATGTTAAATACAAAAAACTTATCTATTAATTTAATATATTTATATTTATATTTATATAATTAAAAATAGTTTTTAAATCCCGATAGTAAAGATTATTATAAGTTAAATAAATAAACAATTACAAGTTAATAGATAAATATCTTATTTTCAACAATCCCAATACAATCTCACCTCTTCTTCTCCAGCGAAAAAACTCTACAGTTTCTTCTTCTTCTTCAGACTTGACGATCAGAAGTTTAAAGTTTTAGATCAGGTATTTTTTTTTGTTCCCTTGTGTATTTTACAGGTATGCTTTGACATGTTCCTTTCAGTTTCCTCATTTCAAATTATATAAACATCAAAATCATAATCTACTGATGTTAAAATAGATAAACTTATATGAACTTGTTTTCTTTATTTTATAATAAGATTTATATCAACCTATTTAGTTACATTTTGATTCATTCCATCTAAATAACAATCTGAAATACTATTGTTTCATAAATATTTGGTTGTAAATTTTACGAATGGTTTTCGAATTATTGTATGAACTGCCATGTAGTGTTGATACATTTGTTCTATCAATATTAATTTTGATAAAATATTCTACAATCAGTTTATAGTACTCATATGTCTGATTTGTAAGTGAATATAGCCTTGTCTGCTGAAAAAACTGAAGTTTGAAGTTGACACAAACATGGATATTTGAAAACTTTATTGCCATATAATACTTTTTTATTATACAAGAATATAAATTTGATCTTACACAGTGTTAGATTCATATTGTTGGTTGTAGGGACCATATTGAAGTACACAACATATAAGTTTGGTCCTACAGAGTGTTGGATATTTTTTATACCTTAAATAGAATGCTTTTCAGATACAATTGATTTTATGTTTTAGTATTTAACTGTTGTTGTATTTTTTACTTTCAGATGAAGTTTATGATAATTATCAACGTTTCTGAATTGACAGACCTAAATGAGGGATTGGTAAGCTATATATTCTTAGAACAAATTAGCTCAAATCACAATTGTATGCTAAAAACTGTATTTATAAAATTAAAGATATATTAAATGTTGTGTATTTTATATACATAGGTACTTCCAAGGATAATGAGTAACCAATTACCAAGAAAGTGTGAAGTAATAAAGTTGGTTGATTATACGGGTTTTAAGTATAAGATTGCAGTACAGAGCATCGGTCATAAAAGTAAGAGGATAAACGGGTCTGAATGGACTCGGGTTATTGAAACTTATAGAAATAACAACATAGACAAGCTGTATTTAAAAAAATTGAAGGAAGCAAAATTTGAGATAAATGTTTTGAACAATGAGGGATTGGAGATTAGAAACGATGGCTCGAACAGAGCTTATGTTCATGGTTGCTTGATACAGGCTGAAGAAGAAACATACTACAAGCAGGTTAAAAATTGCTACCTTATTTTTATATATTGCCAGTGTATCTTTTGGACTGTTAGAAAAACTTCTAATTTATATTTTGTATCCTATATAAAATCTAATATGACATTTCTGAAATGTTTGAAAATTATAGCATTTACCACACGATTTGCTGAAGCTGTTGTCGGAGAGGAGATTAAAAATTGATAACTTGGTTGCAAAAGTACATGGACCAAAGCAGGGTAGTAAAGTTGATGTGTATTATGTTTTCTCTCCTTAAAATAAAAAGGGATTGGCTGCTGGTTTTATGGGACCAGGATGGACAATTTTTTGCTTCGAAAATGACATTGAGGAAAGCTGCCAACTGCTGTTTCAATGGATGGGAAGTACTCCTGAAGACAACTTTAACTTCACTGTGAAGGTTTTTAACAAAGACGGGATTGGACTTCACGGGGAGACTAAACATCACTGCAGCCGTACCAATCACCAACACCGCAAAAAGCGTCCACATTATAAAAAACAGTTTGAATACCATGTTTTAGAGACACACAGCTTGGTATTTACATATCTACTTTTAATATGGTTGATTTTACTTATAATGTTGGATCTATCTTTTATTACTTAAAGTATATGATGTTTTGAATGAATAACTAAAGAAAGAATTTTCCTTTACAGGCAATACCGAGGAACTTTGTTCGAGAACACCAGCTAAATGATTACCGTAGAGCTGTGCTGTCATTTGGTCATGTGAAGTTTTTGGTACAGCTGGTTGTTAGGAGAGATCCTAGAAGACCTGACGACAACAACCATCTAGTGATGCATACAAACTGGCAGCGTATCATGGATGAAACGGGAATATCTGTGGGGAAAAAGCTGAGGTTTGAGATAGTCGAAGAAAAAAGTGTAACAAGAGATAAAATACACTTTGAAGTTTGTTGACAAGGTCTTTGAACACCTTTTCAGCCTTTGATAATTTATGTTTTAGTTGACATGTTTGATGTACAAATTATGTAGTCTTAGTATATACCTTCAAAACTTTGTGGTTTTACCTTTTTATATTTTTCAAGTAAACATTACTATATTTTGCATCTAAACATTACTATTTTCCATTACATTTCCCGGTCACTCAACAAAAAGAAATATAAGACTCAAAATTAATAAAATAGTATACAACTTGTAATTACAAATAACAGTGTTTTAAAAACTGCTCCTACCAAAGGGACAAACTCAACATTTGTTTCGCTAAACTTTGCAAACCAAAACGTCTATTGAAGACAACCACTGTTGAAAGAAAAGTCTGTTACTTAAACCAAACAACCTCAGCTCATGAGGCAAACAAAATCTGTTGATGAACCAAAAGGTCTGTTAAGACAAAGACTGCTGAAGCAAAGGTCTGCTAAAGAGAACCTCTGCTGATGAAGCAAAATGTATGATGAACCTAAGTTCTGCTGTGCACCAACAGATATTACACAATTCAACAGAAGATCTATAATATAAGATATTTAACAGATGATGATCAACAGCTCATAAGGTCTGTTGAAGCACGCTATAACAGTGCTTAGCCTTTAACAGATCGTTAACACTGCGTAGGGGTTAACAGATGTTAGCACGCTATAACAGTGCTTAGCCTCTAACAGATGTTAATGCATCTCAGACCCCAACAGTTTTCCGACTAACTAATTGATTAAATTTTCATTCATCAATCTTCTAACAATAATATACAAGCCTACTACTTATCCAGTCCATCAATATCACAAAAAATGTATATAATGTATAATAACAATATTATATAACAAACAAAAGGTTAAACTTACTTGATGTTCAAACCGTAGACATTACATACCATATTAATCATTGTAGCCCTTACAAACCAAACTTTTAACCACAGTTTGTTAAAACAACAGTTAAAAGACATAAATAAAAACCACAAGGATTCTTCAAAAATAAGTGGTTTCTACTTATCTCTCATAAGAATTGTTTTTTCATAATCATCTAATTGTTAAGCTTAGTCAGCTTCTTCCGGGTTCTTCTCACATTAGTGGATAGCTCACCAACGTTGACAACATCAGCATCTTGAGCCATCCGCTTTCCATTGGGACTTGATCCAGAATCCTTTTCAACTTCAACGGCTGAAGAGTCGGCCGTAACAGAGACATCATCCTTGCAACAGATCACAAAACAACTATTGATATCATTTAATAAAATAATGAACTCTTTTTAAACATACTAAACATACTTTAAAAATAAATACTCACCCTTGAAGTTTGTTCAGCAGACACCTGGGAAGATTCTGAAAGGTTAACATCTTTAACGTCAGCTACCTCTATATGATCTCCACAACAAATCACAGATCCAACAACATCTATATGATCACATTATACAAGAATATAAGTAAAACTCTCTAATATTATACAAGCAAGACATGATTACAAAAAATATACACTACCAACACTCGAAGCGTTTAACGCCTCTCCTTGAAGAAAATCTTCATAAGCTCTAAAATTGAAACCATACTCAACACCTTGCCAATCTCTCACAGGAGTAACAGTTGTGCATCTATAAAAGTTGATGTTATAAGGCTGCACTACTACTTTATATAAATCTTTATTCTCACCAACACCAAATTTTGACAGAATCACAACAGCATCTTCTTGAAGCTGTCCATCAAAATCAGGTATAAGATGACTCTTAATACCTGCTTGAATCTTAGGACCCTGAAGAACATTTAAAGAAAGTATATTCTTAGCATACAACACTACATTCTCTAATAAAGCAGAGATATAAATTACCTTCTCATCAATGAAGATGAGATCCATCTTGTAACCCTGATTCCATTTTTGAATAATTCTCGCTTTCATGTTCCACATATCTTTCCCAGGATTCAAATCGTTAACAAAACTAAGATTGTTACTATCAACTGATATTGACATGCTTCTAATTCGGAATCCGGATTGTGATTAAATTTAAAATTTCAAAATCAGAGAAGATGAAAGCGTGATGAAATATGAAGAGGGAAATGAGAAGAAAAGCCTTATATAAGAAGGATGATTGACAGGAGTTTCTGAGTGACATGCATTAATTGCTAATTACTTATTCCCATGCATTTTTGAATTTGAATTTCCCGGTAATTAGCCTTAAACATCTGCTGATCTAAAAGCATTACGGAAGATAACAACAACTGCTGCTGCTAGGTATACGTTTGCCAAAGGAACCATCTGCTACTTTCTTGTAGATAGGCAGTGGTTTGCCCTTTGGAATGTGGGTCAGACCTTTAACATTTGAATACACAAGGCAGTGGTTTGAAATTAAATTAAATGTATTTTAAAGTGATTTATATATTAGGCTTTATGATGTAATAATGACATAAGAAAAACCTTGTTGGACAGCCTCTGCTGCTGACACATCAGCTTTTCTTATGTCATTGGGATTTCTCCTTTTATAGAAAGTATAGATAGATTTGTTATATATATGAAAAATAGTTTACATTTGTTTTCGCATATTTGCTTTTAGTATTGGACATTACAAATTTAATATATTGTAAAATTGTGAATTAAAATAAACATGTGTTCTAAACAGGGCTGTTGTTTTAACCGAAACTCGAAAATCGACCGGAACAAAAACCAACCCGAACCTGATTATTTGTTTAACCCGAATCCGAACAAGATGGAACCCGAAACCCGAAAGTAGTAGTTGGGTCGATAATTGGGTTGAAAAAATGTTAATTGAGTTGACCTGATTAAGGAATTACATAAAAAGTATCACTTATATTTATACATACAAAATAACTATAAAAGTCTAAATTTCCTCCCATTTGTTTTGTGTTTTTTCTTTTGAACATGATATTATGTTTCGTTGGTTGTTTGAGTGATTAAAAAGATTTGGTTCAGTTGATACGATTTCTTTTTAGTTTATGTGATTGGTTGATACGGTTTAGTTTTCTGCTTATTGTATTTGATGTTTATTTAATTAATATATATGTTCAACGCATGGGTTTGAACGAAGTATCATATTGGGAGTGTTTTTATTTAACCTTTTGCGTATTCAAAAATCCGTATACCTATTTAACCGACCTGAAATACCCAAAACTGAATAACCCTAAACCAATTAACCCAAATCTTATTTGGGTCAGGTTACGGATAGGATTCCTATAACAAAAAAACCCGAATAACCCGAAACCCGACTAAAAATCCAGAAGAACAACCCTAGTTCTATACCTTAGGGTTGGCAATAAAGCGATTGAGCCCTGTGTATAACTTAAAACATTGGGACAAATTTTCCAGTATGGGACCAATAGAAATTAAATGAGTATCACTGATGGTTAAATCTGTTTGTGAAGGTGCTTATCAACGAAAATCCGTCAAAATTTTGCTAGTGGGTTGTTTCATTTGCGACAGTTATCCACTGACTTCTGCAGGGATTAACGACGGTCAAATGCGTTGACGGATAACCAACAACTCTATTTTTTCTAGCAATTTATATTATTGGCTTTTCTTTTACTAACTCAATAAATAGTTAACTTTCTTAAAGACTCACATCAACTACATCTACTTCTAAATTTGTACCACTCGTCTTTCATGAGAATTGAGTTCTCATCATTTGAGCAAAGACACCATTACAACACCTTGATATCATCGAGCTACAATTCGTTTAGTCTTAGCGAACGATGAAATCTTATATTTTTGTTACATGGTGAATACTTAAATCTCACATTAATTGACAATTTGGCCTCAATTTTGTTGATAAACTAGATTGTTGCTATAGGTCGTACATTGCAGTGGCGACGCCTTAGTTGTTTATAGCTGACAACATGTTATGTGAAACGCGTGTTTCGACATATCCGATCTAATTCAGTGTAACCTATACAAACATTGTGGTTACAAAAGAGGAATAGAACCCGGGTTGGTTTGTTTAGTAAGAGTCAACCTAACAACTACACCTTTGCATCAAGACTTAGCGATGTCAAAATGTAGAGTAAATTGAATTTATCCCGGCAAATGAAAACGTATTCCATTTGACCCGACCCGTTTCGAACACAATTTACGTCAAAATGTAGATTAACCGAAAACATACGCAAATATATTAACATCCCTAATTGTCTAATTCACGTTCACATAATGGCATAATCATGTTTTGAATTATTCAGTTTTGAAAAAATAAGAGATATATAGAAAGCTAGCAAAAAAAAAAAAGAATTTTAGCTACGTGTTTTGAAAGAACATTCAATTTGTTTTGAATTATTCCATCAACAACATTAAAATAATACAAAATATTAAGAGTGTGCCTATTGGCACACCAAACCCTAGCAAAATTAGGGTTTATCTACGCTGCGTATTGGTCAATACGCAACGTATAGGGTTAACCTTATACGCTGCGTATAGATCAATATGCTGCGTAGATAGACCATAGATCTCAGTGCCTGATAACCAATCATTGCACAGAAAACAATGTTTATATACGTTGCGCATTGGTCAATACGCAGCGTATATAAAACAGCTGCTAATTTGGGGTAATTTTGGTAGGTTTGAAGTGTCAATTTTTTGCCAGGTTTGTATACGCTGCGTATTGACCTATACGCAGCGTATATAAACCTGGCAAAAATTTGACACTTCAAACCTACCAAAATGACACCAAATTTGCAGCTGTTTTATATACGCTGCGTAGCGGGTAACAATTACGTAACCATATTTCTTTCCCGTTTCTTGTACCCAATTCTTCAAATCAGTTAGAGACATGAAACGCTAAAAAAAAGTTACGTTAATATTTGGTCATTTTATGAAACTCATACTTCAGGGACTAATATGGTCATTATTGAAACTATTTTAACTGAATGTTTTAGCCAGGTTAACTTTCATATAAAGATTTCTTCTTTAAACACTAACTCAGTTAGCATACTTAACTGAACAGTACAGGGACCATTTTTGTCAATTTTTGAAACTTTAGGGACCATTTTTGTAAATCCTGGAAACATCAGGGACCATTTTTGTAAATTTACGAAACTTCAGGGACCGTTTATGTCAATTTTCGAAACTTCAGGGACCATTTGTGTAAAAATTGAAACTTCGGGGTCCAAAGTGTAAATATATCAAAAATCTGTAAAGAAAGGGGTCTTCTTTAAAGAACCGGCCCTTGCAAGGATCGAACTTGTGACCTATCGTTTATAACCGCAACGTCTTAACCAGTTTATCCTCCGTCTCGGAGCTGGTAGAATATGAAACTTAATCCTTATATACACTAGTTAGGTTATACGCTGCGTATTGACCTATACGCAGCGTATATGAACACTTTATATACGCTGCGTATAGGTCAATACGCAGCGTATATAACCTTCTGAATTTAATATGCACACAGAATATGTTAAATAACCTGTTAAATAACCTGTTATATATAAACTTCCAGAACTTTATCTATACAACAGAACTTGTTATATAACCTGCCAGAATTTTATATGTACACCACAGTATATATATAACCTTTCAGAATATACAAGAGTTTGATATATACAAGAAAAGTTTGTGCATACATAACAAAATGATAAAATACTACTGCTGCTGCTCCTCCTGATCCCATTCCGCATCCGTAATGAAGGGTAGTGGAGGTAACCCGTCATGCTGTCGCTGCTGCTGCAGCGCCGCAGCCACCCACTCCAACAGATAATTGTTCCTTTCAGCTAACCGAAGCTGCCGCTAATGTGATGGGTCAGGACCGGGCCAAACATGGCGTGGGAACTGAGGCGCCCCTGGTGGTCCACGCGGCGGTGGTGGCTGCGGAATGACGACGGCCGGCTCATGCGGCTCCGGCGGCTCTGGATCGCGCGGGGGATAATACGAAGGGAACTGTTCCGGCAGCTGTTCAAGCTGATATTGCGTGCCGTCCGGCTTCTTAAACCGCTTCCCGTCTGGGAAGTCTTTGGTAACGTGCATTCCGGATATAACGTTCTTCCCCATCCGCTTCGGCTGTGCCGGCGGGCCTACATTGTCGCGGTCAGTCTCCGGATGATAGCCCAACGAAAGGGCTATCCTAGTCACGTAGGCGCCGCCGAATAACTGTCCGCGCTCCTGTCGATGATGCGCGGAGGCGAAGTATTGCGCCAACCCGTAGGTTTGACTGATTTGACATGGTACTAGGTTTGACTGTCTGGTCGTGTACCGGCCCCTTACATACGCTGCGTAGAGGTCAATACGTAGCGTATAGGGTAACCCTATACGCTGCGTATTGACCTCTACGCAGCGTATGTAAACCCTAAGTGTGTAGATAGCCTGCCAAGGTGTGCAAATAGTGAGGGCCAATAATAAACTAGACGATTCAGAGCAAAACTGATTTCTCATAAGTATATGGAAGATATGAACAAAAAAATCACAATCAGCAAAAGATATATAACAAAATTGCTTGCCAGTTTTCATCTCTCTCGTGAATGCTTTAAAAATAGGAATAACTTTAACTACAATTGACTACCTTCAACTTGAAGGAACAATTATAAAACCCTAAAACGATGGTTAAAAGAAAACTTAAAAAAAAGAATGCTTTGTTCTAATCCTAAGATTTGAAAGACAAGAACCCTAAACCTAACCCATCCTTTAATGACCAAGGATAGAAACCCCCCAATGAACTCCAGAAAACAAGTCTTAGAGATACAAACCAATGTTAGAGAATAACAAAAGAATACGGGAGACATTTTGAGACTGTAAATGCTCAAGGTTGAAATTACAAAATGGAAACTAATAAACAATTTCAAACTAATACACAATTCCATTAGAAATGATGGTAATGGGTCAAATTCAGGCAGGTATTGGAAATCACATATCCATATTCGGTTGTAAATCGTGTTCCATACTTGTCCTAATACCCGTTGGATATTTTTGGGTAATTACTAATCAGATATCGGGCATACTCCCGGGTATTAGGTATGTTCGTTAATTTTTGGGGAATTGGCCTGTAATAATCTCACCTAGACCTTATTGGCCATTAATAATCTCACCTCAGAATATTCCCCCCACCAGTCTCACCTTTCACCTATTTTTCCTACAATGGTCTCCCGTTAAAAAAACTTAACGGAGTTAAACTTTTTTCCAAATTACAAACAGATTTTTAGGGCTTTTGATCAGAACAATGATACGAGTCCATTGATGTAAAACTTACTTCAAAATGGTGCTCCAAGTGACTTGATTTTGGTTAATTGGAAATTTAAACACCCGAATTGAAGCGCCGTTTTCATCGTTTGGAGCACCATTTCGAGGCAAGTTTTACATCAATGGACTCGTATCGTCATTCTAATCAAAAGCCCTAAAAAATCTGTTTGTAAGTTGGAAAAAAGCTTAACTCCGTTAAGTTTTTTTGACGGGGGACCATTGTAGGAAAAATAGGTGAAATGTGGGACTGGTGAGGGGAGTATTCTGAGGTGGGATTATTAATGGTCAATAAGGTCTAGGTGAGATTATTACAGGCCAATTTCCCTTAATTTTTTCAAAGATACCAATTAGGATATCCAAATACATTTCTTTTTTACCATTAAAATATATATTAAATACATATAAGTTTTATCATAAATAAATAAAAATATATATTACATAGATATAAGTTTTATCATAAATAAATAATAACATTATAATTTTTATATAGTTTTATTTATATACTTCACAACACATTATAATTTTTATATAGTTTTATTTATATACTTCACAACACACAAAATATAAATAATATTATCAAATACATAATTCAAAAGAATTATTTTTTTTTCACGTAATGAACCTACTAAAAATAAGTCACTAATAGATAAGATTTAAGGGAAAATAAATTATAAATAAAAAAATTGGATATATGATCGAGTATATAGTTCGGGTAAAAGGGTATGTGGTTTCAGGATTGGGCTAGGTATTACCTAACCCATACACATCCGATACTCGTGAAGTTGTTTAAAACTAATCCCACACCCAGCCCATACTCACCGGGTTTCGGGTATACCTATTCCAAATTGAAGAAACACAGAACTAATTTTAGGCTATTAGTTGGGTTTATGTTTCAAACATGAGGGTTAATCTCCTTTATCTTTCCTGAGCTTGAAGGTGATCCTTCATGCAAAACAATAACACAGCGTTAAGCTCGTTAAGAGGAGAATATGGGGGTTTCCCTCTTAACCACTCTCCAGCGTGAGAATAAGTAACTGTTTTGAGGAAATTAAGTGTGTGTTAAGAGTGAGAGTAGAGAGAACGGAATGTTTAACCTGTGTATGAAGGTCCCTATTTATAGCCGGAGTGGTGTAGGAGGAGATGGGCTGATGGGCCTTGGGCCGGAAGGCAACAACAAGGAATACCCTCTTTATCCCTCTGGTGTCGACCGTTGTCTCCTACACGATCGTCAATCATGGAGCACGATAGGGTACAGCCTGCTGGACGCAGATTGACTCATTCTTCTGCCACTTGTACCTTTGATGCTTCCTAAAATGGCCCTGCGCCATTACCCTCGCACGACCTTTGGTGTGTGTCCAAGTAGTCGGTGCAAGGTTCAGGGGTTGAGGGCTCTTATTCAGGATGCTAAGTGTGAAACCTGATGTTATACCTTCCTTTGACCTCGCGCACAGCTTGGGTGTTGACTAAGTAGTTCGCGCGGGGTCTGCAGAATAATCAGGTTAGTGAATAAGGAGTATGGTTCAGCGCATGACCTGATTGGTCAGCGTGGCTTTTTGGGACCATACCCCTTCAAGTTCCCCCAGTCCATTGCTGCTTCCATGCGCGTAGTAAATGGTTGGAGCTCTGGACTCAGAAAAAAGAAAGTGTGCTGGATTTTCAAACCGTCTGCTATGCCCTGGTGGCCGGCGCGCGTGTAGGTGCTTGTCGATTACTATGGCGTGACTACCGGACTTGCTTATTGATAGTTGTTGCTTTTGAGGGTTAGCGCGCGAGCTCATTGGCTAATGATGTATGCGGTGCAATCCTTGCTAACTTCTTCATGAAGTTTTATTGTAAATTTAGGCGGGAAAGTCCTCGAATTTTGAATTCTGACAAGTTGGTGCAAATGTCGTTAATGGTGACGGTTGAGTTGACTGCTGACACGGCGATCATCATGCTGTCACTGACGGTTCGTCTTTCTGTCAGGCGAGTGAGGCCCATGCGCGAGTGGTAACCGTCACCCTGAGAATCCCGCCTTACGTGGCGGCTGCTGATTAGTTACGTGCGCGGTGATCTCGGTACGTTTACCCATCGCATTAAATGCGATGGGTATATATATCTGGTGGTAGAGAGAGATTTCCACAACCTTTCCTTTGCACTCTCTTCTTATCTCTTTGATATTCAAATCTTCTTCCAATCTCCTTCAAATCTTCAAGCATTTCTTGAGTATTCTTCAAGTTTTTTCCAGAAATTAGAAGGTCGTCATCTGACTTCTATTTTTCTTATACACATGGCTAAAGAAGAAGCAGTCAAAGTTGAAGAGGGTCCAGTCCCGGTTTTGAAGTAGGATCAAGGACTGTTCAAACAAATCGTTAGAGGGTACCAGTTTGCAGCAAAGTGGGATGCCCGTTATCCCCGGCAAGGCCAGACGGCCGCTGACGCACCACCAGGATATATAACGTTATTTGCTGACTTTTTCCTGGAAGGAAACTTCCGTTTACCGGCGACGAACTTCATGGCTTCAATTCTTCACCATTACGTCTTCCATATTTCGCAGATGAGCCAAGCAGGAATGGTTAGGGTTAGGCACTTTGAGTTCTTATGCAGATCTCAGGGGATAGAGCCTACTGTGGAGAAGTTCAAGGCCTTCTACCTATTGATTAGGAATATTGGGTTCTATTCCTTCGGTAACCGTGGTGCTGCTAAGAAGATTTTGATTAGTCCTCCCAAAAGCTTCCATGACTGGAAGATGAAGTTCTTCTTCATCAGGGAGGAGGTGATGTCGATCGTGATGATCTTTCGTGAATCGGACAAGATTGAAAAGGAGGAACTCCCTATCCCGAAGATTGTTGACTGGTACATGCACCTACTGGCTACACCAAACCGGATCTTTGGTGAGCAGGTGTTGGTTGCCGCCGCCATGAGTGATAAATGGCCGGAGCGCAGTGAAGAGGTTCCAGTTCTGAGGTTCAACGGCGAAGGTATGTTCTATTCCCTTTTCCTTTTCTTGTAATATACCTGCGCCTGATTGTTTTTTTTATCGCAGAGGCGCAACTTTATCACGCTGCATTTCCCACTTTTGGTGGGTCAATGGGTGTGTGCCCGCTACGATCTGGAGAGGCTTACTGGTATGAACAAATCAAGGGCCACTTCCTCTTCCCACCAGCGGGAGCGTTTGCCAGTCCTCCTACCACCACCGAAGTGCGCAACTTCCCAAACCGAGACCTTTGCGCGGCGTGAATTCTGCTGGAAAGGAAATCTTGTTTCTTTCCAACGAGGAATCCGTAGGCTCGTCGCAAGAAGAGTTGAGCTCATGGTCTAACATCGTTGCAAGTGTGTTGCGCGACTTGGGATAGACCAAGAGGAGAGACCAAAGAAGGCTCCTACCAAGAAGAAGACTTCTAAGAAGGTGACTGTTGATACCAGCGCGACCAGTAAGAAGGGTGGAACTAGCCGCGCGACTGCTACAGCTACTAAGAAAGGTACTCTTCGATTTTGACAGAGTAACCTTGAAGATTATGTCATTGCAAATGACTCACTAGAAGGTTTATCCCGTATAGGTGAGAGAAAAAAGAGCAACATGGCTGGGTCAAAGAGCTCTGGAAGTGCAGGGTCCAGGGCCCCTGAAGCGGGCGCGACTCCGTCCTCTGTCCCCGAGGAGGAAGAAGAAAAACATGAAGAAGAGGAAGCTGCGAAGTTGGTGACTAGGAAGAGGTCACGTGAGGAAACCGTTGCCGGGGCTGGACCGGCGCAGAAGATTGCTGTGGGTCGTTGATAGGGAAGCAAAGTAGCCTACGCTCCCTTTACAAGTTTTTACAAGGTTAGTGTTATGCAACTCGAACTCTTATGTTTTCTTCCTTATTAAAATTCCTAACATTTGTTTTCTGCAGAGGCACTGAAGAGAGCCCCTGAGAAGGTTAAGGATACTAGGCTTGAGAAGCCTAAAGAGCCAGCATCGAAGAAAACCAAGTTTATTATCAAGCCTCCTAGGACAACTGAGAAGGAGGCTGAGAAGACGATTGAAGAGCCTGCGGGGATGTGATCCCTGAGCAGGAAAAGGCGAAGGAGACTGAGACTGCTGCTGGTACCAAGCGTGTTGAAGCGCAGGTTCCGGAGGTCATACATGTCACTGGGCTTGACCAACCCTTCAAGAGAAAAGAGCCGGAAGTTGTTAAGCCTACGGAACCTGCGCAGCCTGACCCCCCCACTCAAACTGTTCAAGTGACAACCGATGCTGGGGGGGTCCGCTGCCCAAGTACAGGCGCAGGTGGTTCATAAAGGTGCTTTGTCGGCTGGCGCAGGTGCTGGTGGTTCTGGTGCGGGTGCCACAAAGGTGATGGGAAGAAGGCGTCAAGGCCACGATCCCCGATAGGTGCGGACGATACCCTGGGGGATATCTATTACAAGTCTTATACTGAAGAGGCTCGCGGCGATGCTCCCCACCACCCTGTTTGGGGTTTGAAGCAGAAGGATACATTTGTTGAGTTTGGAGCTTTGCCGAGACTGGTTCCTAGGTTCTTTTCCTCATGGGGAAGTGAACAGGCAAAGGGCCCAAAACCATGAGGGTTTGTATCGCGCCTATGTTATTGGGGAGGCCAACGCCCGCTCTGCTAATCACCAGATTGTGCACGAATGGTGCACAATGTATAAAGAACGAGCCAGTTGGGAGAGGTACCGGCAACGTCTAGTGAAAGAAGTCCAGGATTTTGAGCAGCAAAAAAATAAATTTGCAGAAGAGAGGGCCTCCTTTGAGGCGGAGATAAATTCGGAGGAATGGGGGCGCGAAGGCCTGAAGAGTAAGCTCCAAACAGCTGAAGAGCTGCTGTCAAAGGAGCGCGCAGGGTGGAAGAAGGTATGTGAAAAGGACAACCAACGCATGTATGCTGCGCGTTCCAAAGTTACCGACCTCGAGGCTGAAGTTGCCACTCTGAAAGGGAAGGTTGAGGAGGCTCAAGCAGACAAAGAGCGTGTTGAGGTTCAATAGGCTAACTCTTTTTCCTCCTACATATCTTTGCTTGTCGAAATATTTCTAACTTCTCTTTTCATGACTTACAGGCTGAGCTGAATGCGCGGGTTAAGAACAGGGATAAGGATTTGGCTGCGAAGGACGTGGAGATTACGGAGCTGAAACGTCGATTGTTTGAGGCTCACGAGAAAAACGAGTCCTTAGAAATAGATCATGAGGCCGAAAGGGTGAAGGCTGAAACCGCCGAAGAGGCGATGAAAACGGCCGTGGAGGCGTGCGACATCAGTACTTCTGCCTTGAATGTGGCTCAAAATAATTATGTTGAGGCCCAAACAATCGTCGAGATGCTTGTTTCTGAGTCCGAATGGATGCGCAATAGAGGAGCAGCGGCGGTGAGTTTCTCCTCTTTTGCCTTAGGTTTTTATTTATTGTTGACTTGTTTTCATGATTTCCTTCTTTTGTATAGATCGCCAATTCCATATTAAATGCTACTGAGCTGGATGAAGCTGTTGCCGCGCTGATAGATGCCTCGCGTGCCGTCGGGCATCGTGGTGGCTATCTGGAGTGTGCTCAGCATGTCGAAGAGGCGCTTGGCCAGCAGTTCGATACTCATCACTGCTCGGTGACTGATCAAGCTATGCTCTCTCGTGCCGAAGAAGTTTATGACCATCTTTCATTACCTGTTATGGAGTTGGTCACTGATGCGTTAAAGCATGATGATTGGAGTGCGCGGCTGAAGTCCATTCTTGATCATCCAGAGATTGTGGAGTTAACATATGAAGAGGAGGAGGCCGACGGTGATGGTGACGGTGGTAATGAATAGGTGGTAGTATGTGTAGGCTTTTGCCTTGTAATGTTTCTCGTTTTTAACCCATGTAAACGTTGCGCGTTTGCGCTTTTTGAATGGAATATTAAGTTTGCCTCTTATTATTTTTTTCTCAAGTTACAATTATTGCATTGTTGTTAGAAACTTTGGTTAAATTAGCTCGAATAAATGTAAGTGTGGCTCGTTCATGAGTATTGTTGCCCGGTCTCACGCTATGTTCGCGGAGGACCTTGGAGGCTTAACTCAAGAGCTCGTAATTTACTGAAGTGTTTTCGCGCTAATCAAAAGTTTAACATGCATTTGTAACGTAGAAAACATTTGATGATAATCATAAGGCATAACCAACATTTGCATTAAGTAGCTGGAAATAAGCGCAAGACCATCATACATAATCGAAAAAAGGCGCATGGCCAATATAGATAATTAAAAGGTGTCACACCCCAAAAACGTCGCAGCGGAATATAAAACGTACTGGTGACGGAAGTTGGTGCCCATTTCTATCTTGATGTTTGATGCATTATATTGTTGGACATAATAACTTAGTTAAAACATAAATTTTAAACATAGTGTTCCAAAACATAACACAACCACGACATATTTAAGTTGTCTTTGATCCTCACGAATCTTATTACATTTGTCCCAGAAAGTTTAAAAGTTAGTCCAACATTTTAAGTGACAAAACATGCATCAACAACTACAAGATACGCCATGATTCCCGAAACCGAACTCAAGTACCTGTAGAACATGTTTAAAATCAAGTGTCAACACAAAGGAAGGTGAGTTCACATATTCAAATTTAAACAATTTGCTTTCCAAGGAAAAAGCTTTCTAATTATGTGTTTATTATAAAACATCCATATAATTTTTGAAAGTCAATTTATTTCCTTATTAAAATTTCATGGGTCATCCGTCGTAGGTTTTTCAGCTGAAACCTCCGAATAAGGCATTTTCCCAAATTTTACATATTAAATTTATAGCATCAAATATTCGGACTCGTAAGTTAGCTAGACATTACGAACTATATATTTACAATGTAAGGATAATCAAGGCTAGAATACAAACAGAATATAAATTCGTCGTTTGACTTGACACGGGGCGACCGGTCACGACAGGGTTGTCAACCCGATAGATCTACCAACAATTCCTCGCGTACAATACTTAAATGATTAAACGACAACATTGGCGCATGGTCCATATCGAGACCATCTATGATTTCTGCCTCACGTACAATATATATATCCTACTAATATGACAAATTTAATATATGATGTTGTACGAATTCCCTGAAATCCCCGCCGAAAGGTAAGCCTAAGTCGATACTTACTCTCTTGAGATCAAGCAAAATTCATTCCAACTACACGGTCGTTTTCCCACAAACGCCGTACATATCTCCGTTTCTCCCCCGAAACATATATTTATCAAGAACGTTTTATCTTGAAACGTATAATTTATCAAAACTCCATATATTTTCAATGAAAATATATAATTTATATTAAAAGGTATGTTTTAATCCAAAAACATTATTAAACCCTTTTAGGCGTGTTCTTCCCCCAAAACATATACAAAACAATAAAAAGAGGGGGTTTAGTGACACTCACCTTTGGGTGCGTATTTTTAAATACCGCAATCCCACAGATTGATTTCTACACGTCCTATTATACGTAGGAATGATTTTTAAATCAATATATCACAAAAATCTTAAGTTTCTCCGTTTCTTAGAATTTTCACATAACTTTGAGATTTACTCGAAAAGTTATCGTTTTTTAATTTGTTGGCACATTAATATATATATATATATATGAGTCCATATATATATATATATATATATATATTTTTAAGATTTTGCGACTTGAACGATTTTATTGGTGACCGTTATTACGTAAATCCATTAACACACCCGCTTATACGTAATATATCTACAATTTGCGCGTCGTAATATATATACGTAAACGTACACATAAATTAACATCGTAACACGCGTAATATCGTTAACTTATCTATTTTGTCATTTTTAAGGCAAGCATACATAAAATATCTTATATGTATCAAATTTCATGCTCGACAAACAAGTTACACGTTTAACGCGATTTTACCTTTTTTTACCACATAAAACGCACAAGTGTACATGCATAGTCTAAATTTCCCAATATCATGTTAATACTTAACATATTTTCACATTCACATGTTTAAATCACATAACACATTTTAACACATAAGGTTCACCCAAAATTACCCATACTAGTGTTCATTGAAAAATGCGTATTTTAATGATTCGGTATCGTTTTTGGGCGTCAGAAGTCACGTATGACCAACCAAACACCAAGTAAACTTAGAATTAGTTAAAATAATTATTTTTAAACTAAAAATATCAGTTTACTTACTGATCTAAATCAGTTTCATAAAAATCATTCGAAAAGCCGATTTTTGACCGTTTTAACGCATAGTTTTGCGTTAACGTTACTATAATCATCCCAACTCGAATGACTTGATCTTTTAACACAATACATGTTATTTACTAATTAAAATAGTGATTATAATAATATTAGTTCATTTTTTGTGTAAGTCACATAAATCCTGCGATTTCATGTATTTTACAACTTCTAATGCACCAAGTACAACATGCAAAGCTAGTAAACATTATGACAAAGTTATATACCATTAAACACTTCAAATATTTACATTTTTAGTGTTTAGAATCTGATTAAAATTTATTTTTATTAAATCATATTTAAATCATCATTTCATGACCACTAATCATCATGCATGTTCAAGTAAATGCATCTAATGCATCCATATAACATTATCATTATTTTATATCAACTAAAATAAATTAAATATGCATTTAAATCATGTTCAAGTATTCAAGAACATCATAATCCATTTATGATCATTCCTTCATCATTTATCATAAATGCAAGAATCATGCTCTTACATCTTTATGATCTAACAACAAAAATTTAATTGCATGCATATATATATATATATACATATATTTTCGGCCATACATATATACATATATATAGTTCCAAAATTTCACTTTTCACATATCCATTTCAAATCAAAAGTTCCATATGACAACTTTTTAAACATGCATGCATTCACCTTTTTGGATTCTTATCAATCAAGAACATTCTACAAGTCAAAACTCAAACTCCATACATATATATACATGCATACCGCCACATATATACATACAAGTTCATCCATTTTATTTTTCTTTAAAAATCCATTTGTTTTAGTTTTCAAGTTAATGTTTAGATTTAATAACAAGAGAAACTTTTACTATTATCTTTATCACCATGAATCATGAACAAGATTTGAAAGAAAAAAAGTTATACCTTCAAGATTCTTAGTGGGTTTTTAACAATAGTGATGATATGAAGCCTTGTTCTTGCTCAAATCTCCTTGGAATAACCTCTAAACCTTCATGTAAGCTTGAAAACACCTTGGAATGCCTTCAAATCTTCAAGAAAAGTTTTAAAATTCTGAAATGTGTGTGTGTTTAGGGGTGTTTGGCCGAGAGAGAGAGAGAGAGAGAGAGAGAGAGAGAGAGAGTGTGTGAACTTGTGAAAGGGTTTCTTGGATAATGGTGAGTTATGGAAGGTTGCAAAAGTTATAATCATGACACACACATTCTTAGTCCAACAAGTGTTAGAGAGAGGAGAGACAGAGCACCCCCTAGCCACTACCTTGCACCCATCTCTCACATAACTCACAATCTTTCATATACATACATATATGTATGTACATTAGTTGAAAAACTGGTATTTTACTGGATACCGGGTATTTTATCTAGCGTTTTAATCACGTTTTAGTGCGTTTTAAATTATTTTTATCGTTCTATAAAAATAATCACATGAAATTATTATTGAAATAATTACCAGTTGTTCTGACTGGCTGCGTTGACAGTATTTTGTCTAATACGCGCAGTATCGCGCGGTACGCGCTCAAATTCGAAAAATAGAGTTTCTTAGCGTTTTAGTTTATTTTTCCTCATGAATATGATTAAAATTACTATTCTAATCATAACAGACTATTTTTAGGATTTTAACACTGATCGGGAGGTCACCGATGTTCGTTTCGCATTTTAATCATTACGCGATAAGCGTTTATTTTGTCGTTGCCAACATAATTTTATAAATGTATGGATTTCACCAACACATTAAATATCATATATAAATATCATAATTAGTCCCATACAGCCTTTTTTATCTATTCACAACACGTGTTACAATTGTACGGTACGGCCTGAAAAGTCGGGTGTCACAAAAGGCGCGTGGCCAACATAACTAATAGAAAAGGCGCGTGGCTAACCGTACATTTAGGGTAATCACATGTAGCACTTGCAAAATTGTTGCGCATTCCATGTGCGCGGGATGATATGGCCATCTAAAGTGCGCAGTTTGTACGCCCCTTTTCCTAGCACTTCGTGAACCAAGTATGGGCCTTCCCATTTTGGTGCTAGTTTTCCAGCGCGCTCGGCATTAGAGGCTTCATTGTCCCTGAACACATATTCTCCTGGGGTATACGTACAGATGCGTACCCTCGCATTGTAGTATCGCTCCAGCTGGGTTTTGTACTTGGCCTCTTTGATTCGCGCGATCTCGCGCCTCTCTTAGAGTAGGTCCAAGTCTAAATGGCGCTCCGCCTCGTTATCAATTTTGTTGACTGCTGATAAGTGCAGCGAGGGGAGACCTATTTCTGCTGGGATAACCGCCTCTGAGTCGTAAACAAGGCTAAAGGGGGTTTCACCATTGCTTGTTTTTGGCATGGTTCGATGAGCCCACAAAATGCTAGGAAGCTCATCAACCCAGCCTCTTCTTTTGGTGCCTAGACTGGCCTTTATCCCTTTAACAATGCTTTTGTTGACACTTTCTACTTGACCGTTGCCTTGAGGGTGCGCAACGGAAGAGAAAGTGTGCTCAATGTTTAGCTCCTTCATCCATTTCTGAAGGTCTTCGGATGCAAAATTGGTTTCGTTATCAGTCACGATCTTGAGTGGGAGGCCAAATCTGCAAATGATGTGCTCCCATATGAATTTTCGCACCATTATTGCAGAGGTTGAAGCAAGGGCCTTTGCCTCCACCCATTTAGTAAAGTAGTCAACAACAACAATTATAAACTTTACTGCGCCGGGAGCTTCAGGGAAGGGTCCCACCATGTCAATCCCCCACTATTGGAAGGGTAAGGCTGTAGATACTGGAATCAGGTCGTTCTTTGGGCGCAGGGTCTTCAGCGTGTGCCTCTGGCAGGTATCACATTTGCGCAGCTCATTTAAAGCGTCAACGTGCATCCCTGGCCAATAATAACCTGCGTTCATTATCTTTGCAACGACCATGAACGGGCCCGCATGTATTCCATAGATGCCTTCATGAATTCCTCTTATCAAATAGCTTGCATCTTGGGGGTCTACACATTGTAGTAGTGGGCCTAAAAAATATCTCCTGTAATGAATGCCCCCGTTCATCTCATAAAACAGAGCTTTATTTTGTATCTTTCTGGCTTCCGCCTTGTTTTCTGGGAGAATCCCCTCTTGAAGATACTGAATGATAGGGTTCATCCAAGAAGTTGGCCCGATTTCTATGACGTTCACCTGGCGCGGGAGTACCGACGAATTTTTCAAGACTTCGATTCTTATGTCTTTGGCGAGGTGCTGAAATGCTGTTGAAGCAAGATTGCTTAGCGCGTCAGCTGGCTTTTTTCTGATCGGTTGATATGAACCACCTTATATGATTTGAACTTTTGGAGTAGCTCTTTATCTTGCTCCAAGTATAAAGCCATGACCTCGCCTTTTGCATCGTACACCCCATTGATTTGACTTGCGATCAAGAGAGAGTCGACATGCGCTTGTAAATTCTGTGCTCCCATCTTGATGGCCAGGCGCAAGCCTACCAAGAACGCTTCATACTCTGCCTTGTTGTTGGTGTTTTTGAAATCCAACTTGATGGCATAGGTGAACTCATGCTTCTCTGGGCTGACGAGGCGCAAACCAGCTCCTGCGCCGTCTTCATTTGAGGCTCCATCGATGAATAACAACCATAATTGATCCGATGTGTCTTTGATGGGAGTATCTACTGCTTCACATTCCTTGATCTTGTCTTCAGGGACTTCAGTGATGAAGTCTGCTAATACCTGGCCTTTGATAGTTGGGCGTGGCCTATACAGGATGTTGTGGCCCCCCAGTTCAATTGCCCATTTCGCCAAATGGCCTGATGTCTCTGGTTTTTGCAAGATGGTGCCAATATGGAAGTTAGTGAGTACAGTGATGATATGCCCAGTGAAATACCTGCGCAACCCCCTGGAGGCATGTAGCAGCGCGAGCACTAACTTCTCCATAGTTGAATAGCATGTTTCCAGATCGGTGAGCACCCTACTAACGTAGTAGATCGGAGTTTGGACTCCATCCCTTTCTACTAATAATACCGACCCAATTGCCTTGTCTGAAGATGACAAGTACAAGATGAGCGGTTCCTACTCGAATGACGCGGTTAAAGTAGGGAGCTTGATCAAGCACTCTTTCATCTGTTGGAAGGCTGCTTCTGCTTCTGGTGTCCATTTAAATTCTTGCTTTTTTACGCAGTTGCGCTACGTACTGATGAAAGGATAAGACTTTGCTGTGTGATTTGACAAAAAACGATTAAGCGCGGCTAGACGACCGGCTAATCTTTGCCTTTCTTTAATCGTGCGCGGGGATGCCATTCGTGCAATGGCTTGAACTTTTTCGGGGTTGACTTTAAAACCGCCGTTTGTAACCACAAAGCCTAGAAACTTGCCTTCCTCCATTCCAAAAGAACACTTCGCTGGGTTCAACTTCATGTTCACGCTTCTTAGAGAATTGAACGTCTTCTCTATGTCTTTAAGCATCTGGTCCTCTTCGGGACTCTTGATCACAAGATCGTCAATGTATACTTTGATATGCTTTCCAATGTCATCACCAAATGTAACACCTCGTGAAATCGTGTCCAATGATGTGTTGACACGTGTAATAAACCCTAATAAAGTCAAACGTTGACTATGAGGGACTAATTTTGTCAAAATCGAAAACCTTGACTATAGAAGGACTGAAAGTGTCAACATGTCTAAACTAGGCCTCTGAGTGACCTTATACGGTGTCTGTATTCTCAAATGAGCCACTTGTTGGACGAGAGGAGTCGTTTGCATAATTATTTGAAAGTTTGCGCGACGAAGGGTTAAAAGTGTCAACATGTTAATTCTTACCTCTGAGTGACCTTTTAACAAACCGAGAGCTTCATGATGTTTGATCATATTCTCGGGAATGCCTAATATTGGCCATTCAAGGCTTTTATGCCATTAAGTGAAGTTACGCACAAGTTTGCGAGTTAGAGGGGTTAAAAGCGTCAACATGTTTAATTATACCTCTGAATGACCTTTTAACGAACCCGAAGCATTATGATATGCAACCATACTCTCGAGAATGCTTATTATAGATGGCACAGGGCTTTGATGCTATTAAACGATAATACGCGCAAGTTTGTGCGTTAAAAGGACTAAAAGCGTTAACATTCGAAACTACGCTTTCGAGTGACCTTTTAAACAAACCGGGAACTCCGTAATGCTCGGTTGTACTCCCAGGTGTGACTAAGTTGGGCCACTAGAGATTTTCATACCTTATACTAATATAACCTAGTTGATATGAAAATATTGTGCTAAAAATGCCAACTTTTAAAGCTCAAAAGAGCTTAAAAGGTTTAGGGGCTGAAACTGCCAAAGCAGAAACATGGTTGGGCTGGACTCCACTCGCTCGCGGGCCACGTAGACATGGGCCGGGTCGGTCGCGGGCCGCCAGAGACCAACAGCTGCAGAATCATATTTTTTTATTTTTCTTTGCTTGTTCACCACTCCAATCAATCCTAAACCATGTAAATCGATACCTTGGGCTGCAAATTGTTTTGGACAGCTGCCATAACACAGGTCTTCATCCTAAGAGCCCTCTAAACACATGGAATGATCCCATGAATCACCCAAACACTATATATAGAGGTGTTCATCCATTCATTCACTTTGCACCTTTAAATTATTTCTAACTTCTCATTCTGGGAGCTCCTGAGCATTAGGAGCATACCAATAAGTTCTCTTCAGTCCCTAGGACACATGTAAGTGTTCCTTTCGTGGCTGGTTATTTTGTTTGGCTCTTAAAGCCAAAAAGTTAAGCGTTTACGATAAAACGCTTTGACTTTTAGTTAGACCTTAAAACGGTCAAGCCATTGTTAGCAATGAACATGGCTACGTGATCGTAATTAGGTAGGTGTTAATCCCTCAAAAGGGCACCTTCTAAGAATCACGTTTGCTTGGTCAATGGACGAGTCAAAGTAATATTAATTTAAAAAGTCAACGGGTCAGTTTTTAAAATAATTGCGACATGAGTTTAGAAGTGTTCTAAAATATGTTTTATCACTTAAACAACTTGGTAATAATTATTAGAACATGTGTAAA
>JARYGA010049299.1:0-45262 GCA_030545235.1 Helianthus tuberosus | reverse complement strand
TCTATTGATAAAACACCAATAGCCATTACTTCTTCAATAAAGGGTATTTCTGTCACAATAACACCTCAATCCATTTCGGAGGTATATGAACTCGATGATCTTCAATGTAAAACTTCCTTCCCTAAAATCGAGTATCAAACAGATTTTATTGAGAGGGGGTATGCTGAGGAAATGAAAAAAAGAAACTTTACAAAAGGGCAGTTTTCCTCCTGCTCCAAGGTTTTTATTTCATACCCTCTTGATGTGTGTTTCAAATAAGACCACTGCTTTCAATGAAATACCATTGAAGATCCAATACCTGGGTTATGCTATTTTGAATCAAGAAAATTTTAACTATTCCCAGGAGATCTTCAATGATTTGGTCAAAAATGTTAATAAGAAAATCTTTTTTATTATTTCCAAGGTTCCTAAGCTACTATTTTAATAAAAAAATTTCAAAGGATAATGCTCATGTGCTTATCCGGGGTGAACCTTTTCAAATAAATAGCCTAACACCTGAAACTTTTACAAGGCTATCAAAAACTTCCAAAACACAAGCAGAGGTTCCTGAGCAGAATTTAGCAGCTACCACTGCTCCTCAGGTATCTGCTGCTGAGCCCACTGCTCAAGGTGATCACAGCAGCAAAACAACTGCTGTGAAACCCCCACCTAAAACCACAAAAAAGACCAAAATAAAAGAAAACACAAAAGCCCCCCAAACCTACAAAAAAGGCAACTCTGGAAGATGAGATCCCAGAGCAACTGCCAGTGACAACACAAAAGTCACCAGAAACCACTGCTGCTACTTCTCACAGCAGTTGGTAGAAAGAACTCAACCTGAGCCTCAAACTCCTGCTTCTTCTAAAAAAGAATAGGTTGTAAGATCAGGGACACCAAATTATGATGCTCTAGAATCACTTGATTCTATCATCCACAACCCACTGCCCGGGGCAAATTCTCTTTCCACCCCAATACTCACTGCCACTATTCCACCATAAACAAAACTTTTGTTGGATGCACTTGATATAGCTCAGACAGAAATTAGTTCCTCTCAACCACCTATCACTGAGAGCATGCCACCACAAGTGACTGAGTCTGAGCTCCCTATCTTTGCTAACCCACCAACAACTGAGGAGGTTACACCCCTTGAGTTACATGTAACTCTTGGTGGTAGTTCAAGTGAAGCAGCTACTACAAGTGCAGAACCCACTGGTTTGCACTTGGACAGTAGTTTCATCCCTAAGACTTCCTTGAAGGCAATTTCTTCTATGAGGCCCATGGAGTTTCCAGTATTTACTGGCTCCCTTAAAATGGTAACCTCTGCTGGAGAAAGAAGTCCCCAGTACCAAGAAAAAGGGGCATCAGGGGATGACTTTTGGGGAACTTTCCCTAAGTCAACCACTGATACAACCACTGCCAGTGGGAAATCAGATGATCCCATTAAGTTAGGTGATGGTTTAATGTACCGAGAATTGACGGATAGAGTTGACAAACTTGATACATCTGTTGCAGAAATCAAAGATATGTTGCAACAGTTGTTGAAAGCACAAAAGGTACCATCCACTGCTGCACCAACTCCAACAGCTGCTCCTTCATCTGTTCCTACTCCAAATGAGCTCTGGAGTTTATTTCAACCTATGCTCATCCAACAAAGACGCTGATCAGCAACATGAGATTCAAGTTCAAAAGATCAGAAATATCATGGAAGCTAGGTTCAAAGACACACAAGCAAATATAAAGGCGATCAAGGCCCATTTGCTGAACACCACTGAACTGCTCCTCCCTCTATCATCTTTGTGGACAACCCACCACCAGTTGATGCCAAAAAGGGGGAGAAAATGAAGCAGTTGAAGAAAAGGGGATATGAAGATGGGTTGTACATTGCACCAGATAATTCAAGTATGCTTGCAGACATCCCTAAGCCAGATGGTTCTAAAAAGGTTGATGTAACCCTAAATGCCATTGCTGATGAAAAGGAAAGGCTAAAAAAGGATATGAAGGCAAGGGGAAAATCAAGGTTTGAACAGGAGAAGAAAGTTTATATGGAGATGGAAGTTCAGGGTGTTTCTGAGCCCAAGGATGAAGAAAATCCTGAGCCACAAAGAAAATAGCCCACTAGAAAAGTGAGGTATCCCAAATCCATACCTTCTAGACCCACAAAACACACTCCCAAACCTCCTAAAAACTCCCCACATCAAACCTCCAAACCAACAGCTGTTACAACACCTTTTGTGTCAACAACTGTTGGCACTTCAGTGGTTTTAGCAGTTGTTAACCCAACAACCACCACTTCAACCACCGCCCCACCAAAAACATCCTCACCACCACAAAAAACCCCTGCTAAAAAGCAGAAGACAGCTGATGACACATCATCAGTTGTAATGACAACAGTGGTTGAAACACCAGTTATTCCAACAACTGTTAGCCAGCCACCTTCCACTTCAATCACCACCACTCAAAACACCACTTCTCAACCCACCAAAACACCACCAACCTTTCCTAAACCAAAAAGGAAAAGGATAATTTTGGAAGATGATGATTCTTCACCACCTCCAACTTCATCACAACCACTGTCCCTTGTTACAATTCCTAACCCTGTTCCACTCTCCATTAGAACTTCAAGCCGTTAGAGAGGAAATCAAATCCTTCTACTCTGAAGATGACCCTGCAAAAAGAAACTTGCCATCCGTTCAAGGATATCCTAGGCCTAACAACATTGAAGAATACTTAAAGATAAAGGCCTTTGTCAGAAACTTTCAGAAAGAACAGATGAAAGCCTAAGAAAGGATTACATTGAACACATATTGGCTTTCAAGAAATACAAGGCAGACAAGGCTCAATATAAAGAATGGACCCTTGATGAGCTCAAAGAGGAATTAGAAAGAATTGAAAAAATGAATAAAGACAAAGTCAAGCATATTCCTCCTGTTTGGTCAAAGTACAAAAAGAATGTACCTGAAAGAACTTTGCAGCTGAAGAGAATGAAAGAAGAGTTAATAACTACTGATTTTGGGTCAAGGAATCAAGTAACAAGGTGGTCAGAGGATAAAGTGTTGGCATCCTACAAAAAGCTGGAAGAACTAAGAAAGAAAAATCCAAATGTTCCACAAAATCCTGCTTATCCTGAAGCAGTGGTACCAACTAGACCACAAAAGCTTCAAATCAGCAAATCCACTGCTCAACCTGGTGCCATCCTTTATCAAAGAAGGAGACAAAAACATATGGATGCAGAAACAGCAGAGGATATAGCAGCAGGGGATGATATTATAAAATCAGTCCTCAAGCAGATGATAGCTGAAAATCCTGAACTTGTTAAAGCTCAAAGCACTGCTCAGCCAGTTATCACCAGGCCACCATCTCCAAACTCATCATCAATAAAATCTCTCCCAAGAAACCCACTGGATTCAAAAATACTAAAGTGGAAATCTGACAAACAGACCCACATATTCACTCTGATCAAATCCAGTGGTGAAGTGAAGAAAATATCAAGGGAACAAGCATTGGGCCTGGGTGTTGAAGATCTGCAAATTCTCCTTGATCTTACACTGTGCAGGGATGAGGATGACACAGATTCCTTGGACTTTGAATTACAATTCAAAGGTCAAGTCAGGGAATTGTTGATGAGGCAATAAAGATCCATAATAATGAAGGGTTTTGGCATCATCTGTTCCAGGGGGAGATTGTTGGGATTGAACCCTACCAGAGGAACAGTTGATTAAAGCCAAAACTATATCAGAGCAGTGGATCCAAAATAAGCAGATGTTTGTATTCATTCTCTCCCCTTGAAAGTGGCTAAACAACTGATGGCCTTCATCCACTGTTTGTATACAACTACTGTTCTACAACAACTGATGATTAAAGAACTGTTGAAGACTAACACTGATGCTCAATCTACTGATATGCGTCAAGCACTACTGAAGATATAAAGTACTGCTGGAATCACAACAGTGGAATGAAAAGCAGTAGTTTGTTTACTTATTGTATTGTAATGTAATCAGTAGTTTGATAGCAGTAGTTGTATTAGGTCAGTATTTACAGGTTGTTAGGAAGTTAGATGTCACTTTCATGGTGACGTCAGCAAATATGCTTCAGTGGTTTGCTCGTGCCTATAAATAGAACAGTATCCTGTACTGTTCTATTAGCTCTTTCACCACTTGTCTTCCTGCACGAACAATTCGTTGTGAGCTCAGGCTGAGGGGGAGTTTGTAATACATGCATGCAAAGTTGTAATTGAAGATTGAAATAAATTTAATCTTTCGGTTCAATGTTAAAACATGTGTGTTGAAAGCAATTCTCCTATTTGATTGTGTGTGAAAGTTTGTTTCCATTTAGTTTCTGCTGCAATTAATCATTCATCTTCTTAATTCTCAAACAAAAACACAATCATAAGAAACTCAGATCCTAACAGGATATGTATGGGATATATAAAAAAAATTATATAAACATCTTGCACCTCGGGTACGAAATGCCTACCGCTTTTGCGCTTTGCGCCTCAATTTTAGACCTCGCCGCTTTTGTGCGCCTCTCGCTTTTTAAACTCAAGTGCACAACAGCCCCAGACATATATAATATATACAAAATGAATTTTCAGGATTATGGGCCCAAACAAAATGGTGGCCCTAAGAAGTCTCTTGACTTAAATGTCCCTTGAGCCGGCCTTGGGTCTATGTAATTGAATTGTAACTATGTGTAAGTGTGTAACTGTAACACCCCGTGTTTCGAAAGTCAAAGTCAAGTCAAGATTGAAGTCAAAGGGAGACAAGATTGCTAATTGCGATCTGTCACTCCTTGCTCAATTCCTGTTTTGACTTCTTTGACTTGTAGTAAGTCTATCTTATGCTTTACGTTAGTTGTATTATGTGGAGTACTTATTAATAATCGAGGTTTATTCGATATTTATCACATATTTGATCGCTTATCGCAATCACACTCGCAACTCGAATTACGCGTTTTGGTTATTGTTCTATGTGTGTGTGTGTGCCTTACGTGTTACTTGTGCATGTTTAATTACGTTTATGTGTGGTGATTTATCGAAATGCAATCGAAACTCAATCGCAATCGAATCGCAAACGCTAAACGAATGTGAAATAAGGATGATTGTATGTTGATATAGTAGTTGGGATTAAAAGTAATTTGACTAGGAAACTCTATCGCATCGCAACGCTCGCAATTGCAATCGAAACAGCAAAACTCGTCGCGCCATGCACTTCAATCGAGTGGCCAGCCGATCGAGCTGCCACCCGATCGAGGTGCCACTCGATCGAGCAGCCACCCGATCGGGTTACCACCCGACCGACCAGCCCCTCCTCCCCTTTCCATTTATGAAAACTCCATAAATACCCACTGTCAACATCATAACTTCACCTTTTACACTCTCTCGTCCGACCAGCCCTTCTTGCCCACTTTTCTTCAGATTTCTCGCGATCCTTGTAAGTTTTCCATCTAAATCTTGTACTTTCTTGATCTACACGCACTCCTACACCTTTCTATCTTTTAAATCTTAACTTTTAACCGTGAAATCACTAGATTTGAGGTGTTCTAGGATGATGTCATCATGGTGTACTTATGAATTTCATGTTTTGGCTTCAATCCAACAAGAACAACTTAGATCTGAATGATTTCCACGCAAATAAACAAAGATCTTTCATAGATCTGAACATATTCATGGTGAAAAGGATTGAAAGATGGTTCTCCAACTTTCTTTCAACTCTTTTACACTCAATGCACTCAAAATCGATAGAATCGAAGCTTGTTCTAACCTTCTACCCTTTCGTGTTGATGTGTTGGTTCAAGATCTGGATTCTATCCACGAGACGTTGATTTCGGGTTTGAACATGAACAATCGACTCGAACCAGGAAACTGTTCGGACCAGGGTGATTCCTGTCCGACCAGCTCACTTGGGACGAGATAAGGGTTCCGTTGTACAAACCAGACATCAAAAAGTCTCATTCAAAACTACAACACTCCAAACGGAAACCAGAGTTAGAACGATCAGACCGTCGGAACAGACTACCGTCTGATCGGGTTGCCACCCGATCGGATTGTCATCCGAATCAACCGGCTGTCCGATCAGGCTACACTTGGTTCTATACTTAAACCATTTTCTCAAACTATTTAAGGATCTGAACATTGAAACGGACTTCCACCCGATCGAATTGCCATCCGATCGAGTAACCGTCCGATCGTGTGACGTTTAGGGACTTAATAATTTTCAACATATTCACTCCGAACGGATTGCCACCCGATCGAGTGACCATCCTGCTGTGAATTTGTTCTCAACCTGAAAAGCCTCGCCAATCGGATTGCTGTATGAGCGGACTGCCGTCCGATCGACCGGCCTGAAAGGTAGAGATACTTCTCCATTTTCAAAATGCTACAACGAAAATTTCAAAAGACAAGCCATCATACACAAACACATCTTTTCCAAGCGAAGTAACAATCCACTCGAAAGGTCACCCGATCGGATTGTCACCCGATCGGATTGCTGTTCGACCCATTGACACTTTGTTTCATTTTATACGCCGCTTATCGTTTATGCTATCGTTCTGATCAGGCTAACCTTACTCCCTAGCGCTCCCTTCAATCCATCAATCGCTGTGAGTATACTCGAACCCTTTTTGTTTTACGCACTTTTGGGTGTTACATACGTTACTTATACTAAATCACATTGAACACACTACGCAATACTTTAACGCTAACCGTTACCGCATGTTATACGTGACTTAATGAATGCTTGTTTGTTATGTTTACACATGGAATGTTGTCTACCTGCCTTAGCAACGATAGTACTATTTGTTTGGACTCAACACCTGTTCACTCAGGGGTTGTTAAGGACAATTTGTTACATGGCTCACAGTGGTGAGTGTGTATTACGAACCGCCTTGGGCAGTCAACCCGCAGTCATTGGTATCGATAGGTTCATGTCGATAACTAACATGCCTCATTTTACACTGTGTACGTGATGGTTATCGATAGGTTCATGTCGATAACTAACATGCCTCATTTTACACTGTGTACGTGCTGGTTATGCGTAACGATTTCGAACTCTATTATATCTACTAAACTTGTATGCTCACATTTACACTATGTGTATTGACTTTTACTTTAACGTATGTGACAGGTGCTTAGGATGTTTATATGCTTGGCTTGCTGTGAAATCGAGGCTAGGAAAGGTCTAGAAACAAATAAACAATTGTCTGTATTTTGAAATCTGAGTTGTCAGAACAGAACAATTTGACTAGATCTTGTCTGTAATAATTATGATATCTTTTATAACATGGTATGGGACATGTTGCTTTAAATAATTGGTAATTATAGTTGTTATGGAAACTTCTGGACAATCTGTTTCGCTCAGTGCCACGCCCCGATGTTTCCGCCATCGGTTGGGGTGTGACAGATTGGTATCAGAGCCATACCTATAGGGAATTAGGCAAGACTCGACCTAGTCCGGGTCGATTTCTTAGAAACGACCTAGTCTATAGTTAGGTAGCAACAGACCGACTTGTGCATATCCTGTAGGGATTATGTACGAGCATACTTGCCATTTCTCGCTATTCTCGCCACGTTACACTATCACTGCACTCAAATTTTCAAATATGAACGAGCGATTAAGTCGAGATTAGGTGTGAAAGCCGCAAACTCTCGACCAAGTTGCTTGTTCAACCTGCATTTTCATCTACAAATGGGAGAAGTTGTGCCGAATCAGGAGTGAAATCCATACTTTGACACAATAAATTCTCCTTTATTTTATCAAAAAGAGGAACAAAGTCGTTAAGTCAGGGGTGAAACCCGAACCTCGACGACTTGTTCCGATTTCTATTTTGTTTTATAAAACTCTCACCAAAGTCTCGACGGACTCCAACGGCTTGAAGTCGCGCTGAAACTGGAAGGATGCCCATCATACGCCCAGATTCGAGGCGAGAGTGCAGTCCTGAAGGTCCAAGCGTGCACGAAAAAGTCCTTGTGAATAGTCGAATCACTTTGGTTAGTCGATGTCTGAATATCCGCAGACAATCTATTCTCGATTTTATGTGTTTCGATTCTGAGCTCGCTACTGCTGACTCTGATATTTGTCATTTTACGTGGGTTTTATGTGATTTTATTTGTTCATGTGTTACGATTTTTGACAACTTATTCGTTTTTCGCTTTAATCGACACACACAACTCGCACTGCATCTACCTCATCCTGCTAGCAAAACGCTACTACCACGAGGAACCACTATACGATATGTTGCTTGCTAAGTTATTTGCTTATACTATACTACTCGCTAAGATTATTCGCAATCGCTACTTTCGAACGCTCGCGGATTTTGAATGATAGGTTTCTGTATTCTGAGGAAGTCAGAAGCTTCTGTGTGTGCTATATGCCTTATATGCTTTATGTGCTTTTGTGCTTTTGTGCTTCTGTGCCTTACGTGCTTATATGCTTCTGTGCTTATGTGAATCTGTGGTTATGTGCATACGTGTTTACATGATCGTATTCCTGAGCCTTAGTAGTATTAAGACGTGTGAGGTGAGATTAAATTATATTATGACTAAGCCCCACGACGATGTCTGTTGCAGACAATGTCATCACCTAGACCCTGATCTGGACCTCGTCACCCACGAATTACTTGTCAAGAACAGAGAGACAAACGCATAGCTGCTATCGTCGCGAAGCAAGTAGCAAAGGTTGTTCCTCAGATCGTGAGTGAAATATACGAGAATGTGAGCAAATCGTCTGAAGAGTCCAGAACCGAAGCTCCTAAAGCTACTCCCAAAGCTGCCTTTAGTTTCAAGCAGTTCAAGGCTTGTGGTCCAAAGGAATTTACTGGCAAAGATGGCCCAACGGCTCTGTTTCAATGGTTTGATTCCATCGAAGTCACTCTGCGCCAGAGTGGATGTCCTGAAAATCTCCGTACTCTAAATGCTACCGGCGTCTTCCAGTCCCGTGCACTAGACTGGTGGACGGCCGAGAGGAACAAACGCGGAAATGACGCAGCCTATGAGCTGACGTGGGAAGAGCTGAAAGCCATTATGATGGATGAATTCTGCCCTCCCCATGAACGCCAAAAGCTGGAGGACGAATTCTGGCATATCAAGCAGAAGGATGGAGAAAACGCAGCTCTGACTGCTAGCTTCAAGCAGCTCAGTATCATCTGTCCCGACCAAGTGAAGACGCCCGACATGACAATCAAGAAGTAAATTCGAGCCTTGCCAGACTGTGTTGCGGATTTTGTGCATGCCGCAAAGCCAGCAACAATCGAAGAAACTTATTTGCTTGCCACGGAAATCAACGACAAGCGAGTCAAAGCTGGCTTCTGGGATAAAGCTACCAAGAACCTGCACCAGGCTACCGCCGCACCAACCGTTGAAACCGCCACCGCTCAGTCATCGAAAGCCTCTTGCCGCAAGAAGAAGAACAACAACAGCAGCTCCAGCAACAAGAACTGTGCTGTCACTACCACTGCTGCCCCGCTTCAAGCCGTACCGGCTCAGCAGCAATCTCAGCACCAATCAGCACCAGTTATTTATGCACCACCTGCAAAGCGTGCATACACTGGTCCCCACCCTGCTTGCCTAACATGTACTTATCATCACCCGGTGGGTATCGCCTGCCGTTTTTGCGTGCACTGCAATATGTACGGCCACTTTACTGCTAACTGGCGTACTGGTCTCCGCCAAGCACCAGCTCAAGCTACTGCTCATCAAGCTCTGCTTCCAGCTCCTCAAGGCCAACAAGCAGCTCAGGCACCCGCGATCAACGCCAGAGTCTGCTTCGCGTGTGGTGATCCCAAACACTTTGCGAACATGTGCCCGAACAGGGTTGTGAAACAAGAGCCCCAGCAGCAGCAGCAGCCTCAGCAACAGCAGCAGCAACAGCAACAGCAACAAGCCGCCCGCGCCAGAACTTTCAACATCAATGCGCGCCAAGCCCAGGATGACAACAACGTGGTTAATGGTACGTTTCTCATGAACGGTATTTATGCTTCGTGTTTGTTTGATATTGGAGCCAATAACTGTTTTGTGTCGTTCGAATTCGAGAAGCTCCTTAGTCGTAAGCGCTCCCATCTCCCCTCGACGTTCGATGTCGAAGTCGCCACTGGAAGGACCGTCGCTGTCAATTCTGTTCTTCGTGATTGTACTCTTGAGCTCAACAATCACATCTTCCTAATCGAACTTATTCCAATGCAACATGGAAGTTTTGACGTCATAGTAGGCATGGACTTTCTTCGTGAAAACCATGCTGAAGTTGTGTGCTTCGATAAAATGATTCGATTCGCGCTTGCTAATGGTGATGTATTATGTGTTTATGGTGAAACCCCTTCGAAGTGTCTTAAACTCATGTCATGTGTCCAAGCTAGTAAGTATCTCCGCAAGGAATACAGAGCTTTCTTGGCTAACATTGTAGTAGCAGAGAAGGAAAAGAAAGGAAAGACAGAAGTAAAAGATGTTCATGTGGTTCGTGAATTCCCTAATGTGTTTCCTGGTGATCTTCCCGGCCTACCGCCAAGTCGTGATATCGATTTTCGTATCGACCTCATTCCAGGAGCCAACCCTATTGCCAGAGCTCCTTACCGACTCGCTCCGTCTGAAATGCGTGAACTTTCGAGTCAGCTCCAGGAATTGCTTGATAAAGGCTTCATTCGCCCGAGCACCTCTCCATGGGGCGCACCAGTCCTTTTCATCAAAAAGAAGGATGGGTCGTTCAGGATGTGCATCGACTATCGGGAGTTGAATAAGTTGACAATCAAGAATCGTTATCCCCAGCCTCGAATTGATGACTTGTTTGATCAGCTACAAGGTGCCACATGTTTCTCAAAGATCGATCTACGCTCAGGCTATCACCAACTATGCATTCAAGAGGAGGATATTGTCAGACCCCGAAATATCAGAACATGGCGTGACAGGACCGGTATCTTCATTGCACAGCGGAAGCAATTAAGCTAAGACTTCTAGAATACGAACGCCCGATAAGTACTCGAAATCCCTTGGGTTCTCCTATTCCAACCGTTCCTTAGTTTGTAACATGCAACCTGAGAAAGAAACATGCGAAAAATCAACATAAAGTTGAGCGAGTTCATTGTTTGTTTTGAAAAGATTTAAAAGAAATCTTTTTGATAACCGGTTTTAAAGTTGTTGAGAAAATAAAATCATTTTCTTGGCATGATATATGAGAACTGTGAGTCTAGCCCACGAGAGTCTTTGTGCATTGCACGAGAGAGAATGGGCCGAGCCCAAACAAACCTTTGTAAGCAGGATCAGCGGGTCCTCTTACTTAGGTATAATTTGAAAAGCGTTACCAATGTTTGTAAATCCATGTATTTGTGAGTTTGCGTCAAATGAATCTTAAAAACATCTGAAAACTTGAGTATCAAAAGCTGGTATGTAAGCGTCTATGAACAGATCACTAATGTTTTGCAAGGACATTAACATATGCGGCGACATAGGAAGCACTCAACCCTAGCTAATTTCCCCCGGTCCACCCGGTTAGAACAACAAAAGCACTACATGGGCCACACAAGGACCCAAGAGTGGGGCTCGCTACACCCGATAGATCTACCACTTTTGTCCTCGGTCTTATACAAGATTAATGGCACTTAAGAGAGATTACTATTCGCTCACATGATCTAACAGTCCATTCCCTAGCTTAACCATACCCTAGTTAACGTATAATGTGTGAGTTATTCATGTCCTTGGGCCTCTGCCCATGTCCTTGGGCCTTTGCCCATGTCATTTGTGTTATTAAAACTCATGCATGTTTCGAAAAACACTTATGTTTTTATAAAACCGGTATGTTTAGCATAATCTTTTCGTAAACCATTTGAGTTCGTTGAAATCCTGTCGCAAAATGGTTTATAAATATGTGATATTCATTTATCAAAACCTTGTGTGAATTTGCAAAACTTGCATGTCTTTCCACCCCTGAAAACATTTTATAAAAATGTAAAACCCTAAAAAGTGGGGGTTATGAACTCACCTTGACATTCACGTGCAAAGCTAGCTTACGTGATTCTGTGATGTCATTCCAAGAATGTGAACTCGCTAGCGTGCAACTAAAGCATTCCTAATCAAGGAATAATTATAAGTTTCTAATTAACCGACGTAGCTAAACTACGTGTCCGAGCTCTACCGAGTCGTTAGCTAAACGACTATAAAGGTGTTATTATTTTGGTTTGAAATAACCAAACTATTGTTATTTGATCCCATTCATAATCGGGATGACGCTAAGTCTCGGAAACGACTTAGTTTCCGAGTGATTTAGGATATATATATTTATATATTTAAATATAAATATACTAAGTCGTGTTAGTCATCGCGAATAGAAAGCGTAGGTGAATAGTGGTACGTATCCGAAATGTCGTATGTGGTGCAGTAATATACCGTTGTAGTTTTCGTAAGATGTAAACAAATAAATATATATATGTACTCGAATCGTTGGCGTTCGGAATAAAAAATAAAACATTATTTTTATTTTATAAAAGTATACGGACCAACGACGTTTGTAATAAATATAACGATTCTATTTATTTTGTAAAGTCGCGCGAATTAGCGACGTTGGAAATGAATATAAACAATTGTATTCGTTTCATAAGAATATTCGGATTCTAAATTATTGAAAGAAATATAAATAATTATATTTACTTTATAAGATTCCGAATACTAAACGTTTGAAATAAATATGAAAACTACATTTAGTGCGTAAGAGAGTTTAATGTTGCCGTTTGAAGCACTTATAAACCTTATGTTTATGTAAAATAAGTGTCGGATTTCGTTAACTTATAACTCGTTTTGTAAATCGTAGGACGTCGTCAAATAAATTATAGATTTGTATTTATTTTATATGAAGAACTCGAAATCCGATAAGGCGTCGTTTTTAGACCATAAATACATGTCGGGTTTCGGGTTTTTATGAAAATCGGGCAGAGTTTCCTCTATTTTTCGAATAACCCGACAATAAAAGTCGTCGTATTTTATAGAACTCAACAATAGTTCAATCCATTCAAGCAATATATATCATAAAGTTTTATCAATACTACCAAAATAAAACTTAACTAAATTATAAACGAATCGGTTCAAGCTCGGGTCGCGTATAAATCTAAAGCTATATAACTAGAAATTTCGCATCGTTTAAAAGTTACCGGGTCTCGTGAGTTGACCAGGCGTTGACTGTTGTTGATCGGGTGTTGACCCGAACACGAAAATACGAACCCGAACAATTCTGACCATTGACTTTTGTTGACTGAAGCTGACTCGTACTCAGAACTGAACCGAACTACACGTTGGCTGATGTTGACCCGGTGACTTGAGTCGAGCTGGAACCGGAACCCGAACCACAACTGACGTCGACTATGGTTGACCCATCCCGAATCTGACCCCGAAACTAAAAAATGAACGAACCAAGTCTTGAACCACACATATAACCTGAAACCTGAACTGAGTCACCCACCTACCACCGTCATCGGCCACCGTCGGTAACCACCCGAGGCACCCCCCCCCCCCAAACCAAGAGCCCACAAGAGTTTGATCAGCATTGTGCATCGTTTGACAAGTTTACTCGAAATAAGGAAAGAAAAACAGTAAGATAACACTCACCGGAAAACTAACGACTACTGTCCTTAGTCATCTTCGACCTCCTCATCACTCAGCTTCGTCGTTTTTCATCATCATCTTCACATCGGTCATCATCCTCTTCACCGCCTCCCCTCACCGCCGCTGTAGTGGTGGCGCCGCCACCCAGTTTCGTGCCCGGCGGTTGATTTACAGAGAAGGAGAGAGATTCGAACCCTAGGTGTGTGCTTGTCGGAGAAGATAGCCTGAGTGGTGATTTTGTCTGAGATTTCATCGCCGACAGGAGCTTCTCCGGTTACCGGAGTCAAACCAGAGAGAGAGGAAGGGTGTGGGTATATGGGGGTGTGCGTGTGCCGGAAAGAAACGGGGCGTCGGAGCACCGGCCGAACTCGGCTCTGTTCGCTGGTGCCGGAAATATACAGACGAGAGAGAGAGAGAGCAAATGTTTTGTAGTTGTGTGCTGAGTTGTTTAGGGTTTTCAAATGGCCAAAAAGAAGAAGACATTTGCTTATATAGTTAGGGTAAAGTAAGTTAAGTGGGCTTGGGCTCAGGGCCCGTTAGCATGTTTTGAGAGGCCCGTTATGTTTATGAGGCCCATTTTCGTTTCCCGAACTCCATGAAGTGTCGTAACTTAAAATTTTAGAGTCCAAACACCTAAAATTATGTCGTATATCGTTATTAAATGCGTATGTTTGTCGGTGCGTTAAATTGCGTAAATCGTTCTGTTTGTCGCTTCTGATTTGTTTTTCGATCCGATTTTAACTGTGAGCATCAGAATTCGAACGTGAAGCTAAATATATCAAAATATTTTAGTTTTTGAGTTAATACGCGTGTCTGATGCTTTCGTTTCGTTGCCAGTGCGTTCCTGCAGTCGAGTTTTCGTTCACGTTTGCGCTTTGTGTGGTTTGAAAGCATAATATTTTCGCAAAACGTAGGCCATAAGTATATGTTATATGTATAAACTTCGTATTTGTCGGCGTGGTCAGTATTTTGTACGACATAAGTTCGTTATCGCTTAACGATCAGCAAGTTTCCCGAAAATCACCGTACGCGCACTGTAGAGTCAGACAAGCGTTCCTAGGCACTCCATGAGCCTAATTAAGTTAATTCATGCCTTAAACACTATTTATTATCAACTTAAACGTTTGTTAATCGCGTAATTAAAAGCCGTTAATTACCGGTTGTCACATTCTCCCCCTGTTACAGAAATTTCGTCCTCGAAATTTAGACTATGTTATCTCCTCAAAGTTGTGTCGTTTCGCATGTAAGTCCGAAAAAATTCCAATGTGAATGACAACTTGATTGAATCAAGACTTATTCAAATTTATATGAATGTAAAGACATTTTGCATCAATAAGAACCCAATGGTTCGGCTGAGTTTGTTCCAGAAATCGATGTCAAATGAACGAGATGTAGTGATACTATCACCAATGTAACTAACTTTACGGGGTTCAACAAAAGAGAGGTATTTCGACCCAATAGAATTCCAAATGAACGTTCACAATATACAAATCAATTTTTGAAACAATAGAATTTACTACCAACGGAAACTTGCGTTGGTTGTTGTATGATTGAAACTCGAATTTAACAAGCTCGATTAAATAGAATCATAATAATGATTTGTCAACAATCGAACCAATAAATGAATAAGACAAAATCAACGTGTTGACATTGTTGAGTTGCAAGGATACACCGAAATGAAATACAACCGAACCTGGTGTATCATCGTCTTAATACGTAGTTGCATTAAGACTACTTAAATGATGTGTCAATTGAAAAGCATATGTGTTTTTGCAAGAAACGATCGATCATAATTAGCCCAAGCTACAAGTGTACACCGACGCCACAAGGTGTCGTAGTGATTGAAATGATTTAATAATAGCGGTGACCAAACAAGTACCACCGTGTTTTGCATGAAACGTTCGATCTTGATTAGCCCAAGCTACAAGTTTATATCGACACCACAAGGTGTCGTGGTGATCGAAATAATTCAATAATAGCAGTGACCGAACAAATGTCACCGTGTTTGAAATCAATTGAGGGCTCAACGAAGTAAATCTGAATGTTCGTTCCAAACAAATCTCATAAGAATTTCAATTGATAATGATACAACAATCCAATAATGTTCTCGATCGAAGATGAAAAGCAATGAATATCACAAAATGTTCGATCGATGTTGAAAGAATCGTTAAGAGGTACACCGAAATATGACATGAACATTGTGTACCATTATCTTAACACACGATTGTGTTAAGATTGCTTTAATATGATAAATTGGCAAAGCGGATTTAATATAAATAAGCAAATAAATAAATAATTAAATCCGTACATGGTGTGTGCAAACGAGATTAGCGCAAGCTTCAAATTTGTGAAAACGCCACCACAAGGTGATCGTGATCAAAGAAACGATTCAATGAAGTCAAAGACCAAACAAGCCTATAATGGTTCGAAACAAATGAAGTGTTTGTTGGGATTATTTCGAATATGATGGCCTCAACCCATCATATAGGACCTTGAATCGAATATATATTACGAGCAAGTTCAAACAATTGAACTTGGTTTAGTCACATTCCAACAATGAATGCATGTGTTGACAAGAGAATTTCGACATGGTTACAATGAACAAACCATGTAATGTAACTCAAAAGAAATGAGTTTCAAGAATTCCGTTGACTCGATACCAAGGAGTCAACATTTTGCAATAATACAGGTCGTCTAGAATACAATGCAAAGATCAAGTATAACGAAACAGTATTTGGACTTTGATAAAGCATCAATTGGGAGTGAAACCACATGCACAACAAACAATGCATGTGTAACATATGAATTTGTCAAGAATGGAGCAAATGTGTATTCGCTATTATGAAAGAAAATCTCCGTGATGAAATGACCTTTAGGGGGAGTAGAAATGCGAAAATCTACTCGTTATATGCAAAAGTCATAATTTCAATAAAAATTCGAGGACTTTACCTGGAAGTTCGTGTGATAACCGTTGTTAAGTGACATTACCATGGAATGTCGAACATTGCATATTTGTCATAAATGAAATAGGGGGAATTGCGAAAGCATGTGACTTCTTTTGCAGCGCCAATAACTGTGAGTCTCTTTAGACTAATTAGCGACTGTTGTGAAATCTTGTTCTAACATACCTCACCGAGATTCGTGTCGTTTGCAGGATCACGTGGCAAAGTGCTGCATTGCAGTCGATAGTTCTCCCGCTGCCGGGATTAGCGTCGTTGCTATCGTGCCCAATCATGTTTTCCCAAGGCCTTGTCTGGAAAGTCGTGTGTGATATACTTCGACGTCCGCTGACGTATAGTTTAAGTTCCATGTATACTTATGCACTAGCTTTTCATTCCACGTAGAATGTGATGTGCTCCGACATCCGTTGACGTATAGTTTGAGTTTCATGTATTCTCGTGCACTAGTGTTTCATTCCGCGTAGGTTACCTGCTCGGTAGGTAAGTAAGATAACATAGACGACATAATGATATGGCATTTTCCCGAGTTAATAGTCGTAGTTTCTAAGTGAGGACCTTTAATGAGTTTCGACATAAGTTTTTCAAAGGTCCTAAATGCATGTTATCAAAATTCTCAAGGTTTTGCTTAGTGTATGTAATCATTTCGTGTATCGTGTATCAAACGCAACTCTTGTGCATGTTTAAAATCAAAATAGTTGACTCATTGTTCTTGGCAATGGTTGGAACCCATATTCGAGTCTTAGGCGTTCTGTATGCGTTTAATTCTTGATATCTAAGTCCCCAGAGGATAGTGAGGTTAAAGCCTATGTATCTCTACAGAAACCTAATTCGCTGAAACCTATAGCTCTGAAACCAATCTGTCACACCCCAAAATATCAGAGCATGGCGTGACTGGACCGGTATCTTCATTGCACAGCGAAAGCAATTAAGCTAAGACTTCTAGAATGCGAACGCCCGCTAAGTACTCGAAATCCCTTGGGTTCTCCTATTCCAACCGTTCCTTAGTTTGTAACATGCAACCTGAGAAAGAAACATGCGAAAAATCAACATAAAGTTGAGCGAGTTCATTGTTTGTTTTGAAAAGATTTAAAAGAAATCTTTTTGATAACCGGTTTTAAAGTTGTTGAGAAAATAAAATCATTTTCTTGGCATGATATATGAGAACTGTGAGTCTAGCCCACGAGAGTCTTTGTGCATTGCACGAGAGAGAATGGGCCGAGCCCAAACAAACCTTTGTAAGCAGGATCAGCGGGTCCTCTTACTTAGGTATAATTTGAAAAGCGTTACCAATGTTTGTAAATCCATGTATTTGTGAGTTTGCGTCAAATGAATCTTAAAAACATTTGAAAACTTGAGTATCAAAAGCTGGTATGTAAGCGTCTATGAACAGATCACTAATGTTTTGCAAGGACATTAACATATGCGGCGACATAGGAAGCACTCAACCCTAGCGAATTTCCCCCGGTCCACCCGGTTAGAACAACAAAAGCACTACATGGGCCACACAAGGACCCAAGAGTGGCGCTCGCTACACCCGATAGATCTACCACTTTTGTCCTCGGTCTTATACAAGATTAATGGCACTTAAGAGAGATTACTATTCGCTCACATGATCTAACAGTCCATTCCCTAGCTTAACCATACCCTAGTTAACGTATAATGTGTGAGTTATTCATGTCCTTGGGCCTCTGCCCATGTCCTTGGGCCTTTGCCCATGTCATTTGTGTTATTAAAACTCATGCATGTTTCGAAAAACACTTATGTTTTTATAAAACCGGTATGTTTAGCATAATCTTTTCGTAAACCATTTGAGTTCGTTGAAATCCTGTCGCAAAATGGTTTATAAATATGTGATATTCATTTATCAAAACCTTGTGTGAATTTGCAAAACTTGCATGTCTTTCCACCCCCGAAAACATTTTATAAAAATGTAAAACACTAAAAAGTGGGGGTTATGAACTCACCTTGACATTCACGTGCAAAGCTAGCTTACGTGATTCTGTGATGTCATTCCAAGAATGTGAACTCGCTAGCGTGCAACTAAAGCATTCCTAATCAAGGAATAATTATAAGTTTCTAATTAACCGACGTAGCTAAACTACGTGTCCGAGCTCTACCGAGTCGTTAGCTAAACGACTATAAAGGTGTTATTATTTTGGTTTGAAATAACCAAACTATTGTTATTTGATCCCATTCATAATCGGGATGACGCTAAGTCTCGGAAACGACTTAGTTTCCGAGTGATTTAGGATATATATATTTATATATTTAAATATAAATATACTAAGTCGTGTTAGTCGTCGCGAATAGAAAGCGTAGGTGAATAGTGGTACGTATCCGAAATGTCGTATGTGGTGCAGTAATATACCGTTGTAGTTTTCGTAAGATGTAAACAAATAAATATATATATATATTCGAATCGTTGGCGTTCGGAATAAAAAATAAAACATTATTTTTATTTTATAAAAGTATACGGACCAACGACGTTTGTAATAAATATAACGATTCTATTTATTTTGTAAAGTCGCGCGAATTAGCGACGTTGGAAATGAATATAAACAATTGTATTCGTTTCATAAGAATATTCGGATTCTAAATTATTGAAAGAAATATAAATAATTATATTTACTTTATAAGATTCTGAATACTAAACGTTTGAAATAAATATGAAAACTACATTTAGTGCGTAAGAGAGTTTAATGTTGCCGTTTGAAGCACTTATAAACCTTATGTTTATGTAAAATAAGTGTCGGATTTCGTTAACTTATAACTCATTTTGTAAATCGTAGGATGTCGTCAAATAAATTATATATTTGTATTTATTTTATATGAAGAACTAGAAATCCGATAAGGCGTCGTTTTTAGACCATAAATACATTTCGGGTTTCGGGTTTTTATGAAAATCGGGCAGAGTTTCCTCTATTTTTCGAATAACCCGACAATAAAAGTCATTGTATTTTATAGAACTCAACAATAGTTCAATCCATTCAAGCAATATATATCATAAAGTTTTATCAATACGAACAAAATAAAACTTAACTAAATTATAAACGAATCGGTTCAAGCTCGGGTCGCGTATAAATCTAAAGCTATATAACTAGAAATTTCGCATCGTTTAAAAGTTACCGGGTCTCGTGAGTTGACCAGGCATTGACTGTTGTTGATCGGGTGTTGACCCGAACACGAAAATACGAACCCGAACAATTCTGACCATTGACTTTTGTTGACTGAAGCTGACTCGTACTCAGAACTGAACCGAACTACACGTTGGCTGATGTTGACCCGGTGACTTGAGTCGAGCTGGAACCGGAACCCGAACCACAACTGACGTCGACTATGGTTGACCCATCCCGAATCTAACCCCGAAACCAAAAAATGAACGAACCAAGTCTTGAACCACACATATAACCTGAAACCTGAACTGAGTCACCCACCTACCACCGTCATCGGCCACTGTCGGTAACCACCCGAGGCACCCCCCCCCCCCCCAAACCAAGAGCCCACAAGAATTTGATCAGCATTGTGCATCGTTTGACAAGTTTACTCGAAATAAGGAAAGAAAAACAGTAAGATAACACTCACCGGAAAACTAACGACTATTGTCCTTAGTCATCTTCGACCTCCTCATCACTCAGCTTCGTCGTTTTTCATCATCATCTTCACATCGGTCATCATCCTCTTCACCGCCTCCCCTCACCACCGCTGTAGTGGTGGCGCCGCCACCCAGGTTCGTGCCCGGCGGTTGATTTACAGAGAGGGAGAGAGATTCGAACCCTAGGTGTGTGCTTGTCGGAGAAGATAACCTGAGTGGTGATTTTGTCTGAGATTTCATCACCGACAGGAGCTTCTCCGGTTTCCGGAGTCGAACCAGAGAGAGAGGAAGGGTGTGGGTATATGGGGGTGTGCGTGTGCCGGAAAGAAACGGGGCGTCGGAGCACCGGCCGAACTCGGCTCTGGTCGCTGGTGCCGGAAATATATACAGACGAGAGGGAGAGATTAAATGTTCTGTAGTTGTGTGCTGAGTTGTTTAGGGTTTTCAAATGGCCAAAAAGAAGAAGACATTTGCTTATATAGTTAGGGTAAAGGTAAGTTAAGTGGGCTTGGGCTCAGGGCCCGTTAGCATGTTTTAAGAGGCCCGTTATGTTTATGAGGCCCATTTTCGTTTCCCGAACTCCATGAAGTGTCGTATATTAAAATTTTAGAGTCCAAACACCTAAAATTATGTCGTATATCGTTATTAAACGCGTATGTTCGTCGGTGCGTTAAATTGCGTAAATCGTTCCGTTTGTCGCTTCTGATTTGTTTTTCGATCCAGTTTTAACTGTGAGCATCAGAATTCGAACGCGAAGCTAAATATATCAAAATATTTCAGTTTTTGAGTTAATACGCGTGTCTGATGCTTTCGTTTCGTTGCCGGTGCGTTCCTGCAGTCGAGTTTTCGTTCACGTTTGCGCTTTGTGTGGTTTGAAAGCATAATATTTTCGCAAAACATAATCCATAAGTATATGTTATATGTATAAAATTTGTATTTGTCGGCGTGGTCAGTATTTTGTATGGCATAAGTTCGTTATCGCTTAACGATCAGCAAGTTTCCCGAAAATCGCCGTACGCGCACTGTAGAGTCAGATAAGCGTTCCTAGGCACTCCATGAGCCTAATTAAGTTAATTCATGCCTTAAACACTATTTATTATCAACTTAAACGTTTGTTAATCGTGTAATTAAAAGCCGTTAATTACCAGTTGTCACAGATATACCCAAAACCGCTTTTCGCACTCGATACGGTCACTATGAGTTCGTTGTTATGCCTTTTGGTTTAACCAACGCACCCGCGGTTTTCATGGATCTGATGAATCGTGTGTGTAAACCCTATCTCGACCCATTCGTCATCGTGTTCATCGATGATGTCTTGATCTATTCCAAGTCGAAAGCCGAACACGCGCAACATCTACGTTTAGTTCTCGAGCTACTCCAAGGGAATCGACTCTATGCCAAGTTCTCCAAGTGCGAATTTTGGCTGGAGGAGGTCCAATTCCTCGGTCACATTGTCAATAGTCAAGGCATTCACGTCGATCCTACGAAGATTGAAGCAGTTAAAAGTTGGATTACACCTAAGAACCCGTCTGAAGTCCGTTCTTTCCTCGGACTAGCGGGCTATTATCGAAGATTTATCGAAGGATTCTCAAAAATCGTTGTGCCGCTTACCTCTCTCACGCATAAAGACAAGCCTTTTGTTTGGGGAACTGAACAAGAGTCTGCTTTTCAAACCCTCAAGCGTATGTTCTGCAATGCTCCCGTTCTCGCATTGCCCGACGGAAACGACGACTTCATTGTCTATTGTGATGCCTCGAACCTTGGTCTCGGTTGTGTCCTCATGCAACGAGACAAGGTTATTGCTTACGCATCTCGTCAGCTCAAAATCGACGAGAAGTACTATACAACCCATGATCTCGAGCTAGACGTAGTTGTTTTTGCGTTAAAGATTTGGCGACACTACCTGTATGGTACCAAGTGTACGATCTTCACCGATCATAGGAGCCTACAACATATCTTTGACCAGAAGGAACTTAATATGCGTCAACGCCGATGGGTAGAACTTCTCAACGATTACGAATGTAAGATCCGTTATCATCCTGGCAAAGCAAATGTCATTGCCGACACTCTTAGCAGACGGAGTTATCTGCTCAGCATCCGTAATACCCAAGCCCAATATGATCTCGAAACCCTCATCCGCGAAGCTCAACATGCCTGCTTTAATAAACGCACACTGAAGAAGGAAAGAATCTACCACGATGGAGCCCAGCTTGTGAATAAGTCGAATGGGATATTCCACTTTCTGGACCGAATTTGGATCCCTAAGCGGACCAATTTACGACAGATATTAATGGACAAAGCCCACAAATCTCGGTACTCCATTCATCCCGATGCCGACAAAATGTACCAGGACCTTCGCTACAAGTACTGGTGGCCGGGCATGAAGAGGGATATCGCTCTCTACGTTGGGAAGTGCCTGACTTGCTCAAAAGTCAAGGCTGAACACCAAAGGCCCTCTGGCTTACTCGAACAACCCCCGATCCCTATGTGGAAGTGGGTGAGTATAGCTATGGACTTCATAATGAAACTTCCGCGCACGCCATCAAGTCACGAAAACATCTGGGTTGTTGTTGACCGTTTGACCAAATCTGCTCACTTTTTGCCAATACGGGAAGACTACAACGTAGAAAGATTAGCCCGAATCTACACCGATGAGATCATTTGTCGACATGGGACGCCTCGCGACATCATCTCTGACCGTAATGCTCGGTTTACCTCGCGTCTGTGGGAAACGTTTCAAGTGGCTCTCGGTACTACGCTTAATCTAAGTACCGCATTCCACCCCCAAACCGACGGTCAGACTGAGAGAACGATTCGTACTCTTGAAGACATGCTCCGTCATGTGTCATAGATTTCGGTGGCAATTGGGACGCTTACCTGCCATTAGTTGAATTCTCGTATAATAACAGTTATCATTCCAGCATTCAAATGGCACCGTTTGAGGCTTTATACTAAAGAAAATGTCGATCGCCTATTGTATGGCACGAGATCGGGCACTCGCAATTAACCGGTCCTGAGCTAGTGTAAGAAACGACTGACAAAGTCCTCCAAATTCGAGACAATCTGCTGAAAGCTCGGAGTCGTCAGAAAAGTTACACCGATAGACGACGTATGTAACAACCCGCACTTTTGTGCGTTGTTACTACTCGTTATACTCGTTACGCCTAGCACTGAAGATTCGGATCATAATGTGACTATATCGTATATATCGCTATTCGAAGGATAATCGCATATTTTCGAGGTACAATATCACTATACTACACTACTATCACACTAACACTCACGGAGGCATTGAGTGAGGACCTATTCTACCCTCCTCAGTGGCCGTGATGTGTCGAACGCAAACAATTAACGCTAACAAGGACCCTCGGGTGAGTGCTGTAGCTCCGGTCGTCATGACGATGACGACAATACGAGTAAACGGTACCCCGTCAGTCTTTGTGGCACTACACCAAATAACGTTCATGATGACATCAAGGAAGGACCCATACTACCCTCATTGATGGCCGTGAAACGTCGCTAATAATCGTATACTCGGATCGGAAACCGATTGTTAATTATCGAAACTTTGGATTATGGATACGTAAATACGACCCCTAGTGATATAAATATATATATATATAATAACAATATAATAATAATATAAACCTACTATGAACCCTTTCCTTCTCCTCTGTGGCCTATAAATACCATGTCACATCACTTGAACAGTGATGTGACAGCTCCTATTCAACCAAACGCGCACCAAGACCCTTTTCTCTCGATTTCCTCGCGATTCCGGTAAGATTTCAGCCTAAAACTTGTACTTCTACAATCTACACTCGATTCTACATCATTCTATCTTTCAAAACTCAAATTCTAACCGTGAAATCTGCGGATTTGAGGCGTTTTGAGGTGATGTCACCAAGAATTCTTATGAACTTCAAGTTGGGATCTCATTTCACTATAAACGACTCAGATCCGGGTGATTTCCACATGTTTTTATGACAAATCTCACCTAAATCTGTGCGATTTCGAGTTAACCATGAAGAACCACCATGGACGGCCAGATCTGATGGAACGGGGTGATTCCCGGCCGTTAGGATGAGTCGGAATTGACGGAACTTCAAGAGTTAGTGCGAAATTACACTACCCTAGTGAAAACGAACGTGTCCCTTCCGTTAAACACTCGAAAAACAGTGCGAAACAGACATGTCAGCCCGCACGGACAACAGGTCAGTCCGCACGGATAACAGGTCAGTCCGCACGGATGACACAAGTCCGCACGGATGACATGTCAGTCCGCACGGATGACATGTCACCCGCACGCACCAGTCGCCCGCACGGATGACATGTCACCCGCACGCACCAGTCACCCGCACGGATGAGATGTCGCCCGCGCGCACACTCATCCGCACGCACAACAATGTCTCCCGCACGCACCACCGCCCGCACGTACCACTATGTCAACCGCACGGACAACCTGTTATCCGCACGGATGAGGACCATTCAACCAAATGAGCAACTTTTCAAGATAATCTCGCTTAACCGTGCATCGTTTACTCTATTTCTTCAAGGATCATTACAGACATACTCGTAACCGGCTCCACCAAGGTGTAATCCCGCTAAATACGCACTGTGAGTATACTTGAATCCCTTTTTAATTGAATTTTGGGTGTAACATACGTTTCTAACAAATCGAACTTATCAATCGAAATATTCAATCAATCGAATTATCACCTGCGAATAACTGTTATGCATAGATATACGTGATGCTAGTTGCATATGTGCTAGGGCTTATACTCGCGACGTCCCACCAAGACTAGTATAGTACTATTGCCCCGACGGGGTCTAGTTATGCCATCGTACATTTGAGCATCGAGGACTTAGTTGGTAGTATCAGTTTTGTGAGTATATATGTCGTGTATTACGTTTATGCATATGGAAATTCGCTACACTTTTTATCTACTATGCTATACTTATCAAACCTGTATACTCGCCAATACTTTTGTATTGACAAATATTTTAACGTATGTTGCAGGTTAGATCGCAGAATATGTCAAATCAAGCTAGGAAAACTCAACTAAAATCTAGATTGTCGGATTTGCATTGTTCGAGAGGACAATAAATCTGTGATAACTTACGTGATTGTATTATTTGTTAGTATAGGATAACGAATGTTGTGAATATTATCACAATATAGTTGTTATGGATTCTCTTGAGCAATCTGATTCGCCTAGTGCCGCGCCCCGATGATTCCGCCATCGGTTGGGGGGTGACAGATTGGTATCAGAGCCATAACTATAGGGAATTAGGTCAGACTCGACCTAGTCCGGGTCGACGTCTTAGAAATTGACCTAGTCTATAGTCTAAGTACCAACAGGCTGACTCGTACGAACCCAGTAGGGTTTGTATTGGGCTTACTTGATACTCTCGATCGAAATTGCTAAAAGCTACAACTCTGTGTGAACACCGCGTACTACAACTTCACACGAAGAAGCCTTTCCTAAGGCTGAAATACTACTTAGCCTTTCCTAAGGCCGACACAATACACGTGTTTTCAAAAATACTCGCAAAACAGAACCGAGCGATCTAGTCGAGACCAGGTGTGAAAACCAAGAACTCTCGATATGATTGCTCACTCAGCGCATTTTTCTAGCACGAGAACCTTTCATCGAGTTAGGAGTGACATCCACATCTCGACGAAAGCCTCCATTTCGAAATCTAGTGGAACTCACGAATTTATTCGAAGAGCATAACCACAACTAGGAACGGAACTGTTAAGACAGGGGTGAAACCCGTACCTTAATAAGTCGTTCCACTCTCTATAAACTGGTTTTCAAAAGCTCTCACCAGGGACTCGACTATTGCAATAACTCGAGCCACGCGATGACTAGGAAGACGAATGCCATGAGCTGCATTCCAGTGGAAGCATGGAGTCTTCTAGGTCAACGCGCGCGCCCGAACTTGTTAAATATAGTTGGGTTACCTTGGGTAGTCGACGCCTAAACACCCAAGGCACTCTTATCGTACGACCTGCCAATCTTACAACTGGTTGGAAACTTATTTACGTTTTGAAACTTTACGCTTTATCGGTTTCTCGATGTAACGATTTCCACTCCCTACTTTATAAACGCACGACTCGCACAGCCATCGCAATCTAAAACGAAATCTAAATGTTCGCAACAAAACTAATACATAATCTATCGCATTCGCTCTCGTTCTCTCACTTCAACGCAACCTCGCTTATTCTAAATCGACCTATATGTGCATGAATTCGGATTACATCTATATAAATATAAGTATATATATGTATAAACAAGCAAGTCATTGTGTGAGAACTTAGGAATTTCGTGTTACCTATGTGGCTCCTATGTGATTCGTATTACTATACTATCGCCCCAAGTTTTGAATGTGCTCAATCGCAACGCAAAACTCGAAAATCATTATGATCGAATCTCACTCCAAGTCTCTCCCTGTCTAGATGCCTTCCAACAACTCTACCTCGAGACGAGTAGCTAAGAGGAAAGCCGAACGAAGCGCCAAGAAGAGGATTGCTTCACTTGTGATTAAGGAAGTGAGTAAGCTTAGTTCTCAAATCACCGCTCGAGTGCACTCTCTCAGCCATTCTCGAGCTTCGGAAGACGTTAAGACAGGAGAGCCGCAATCTGCTTTTCTCTACAAGCACTTCAAAGCCTGTGACCCGATGGAATTCACGGGTGAAGGAGGTGCGACTCAACTACTCCAGTGGTTCGATTCTATCGAAGTTACCCTTCGTCAAAGTGGGTGTCCCGATAGTCTCCGTACTACTTGCGCCACCGGAGTATTTCAATCGCGAGCACTCGATTGGTGGACCGCCGAACGTAACAAACGTGGGATCTCCGCAGCTTACGCTCTCTCTTAGAATGAGCTGAAAGAGCTCATGGAGAAAGAGTACTGTCCTCCTCACGAGATTCAGAAGCTGGAAAACGAATTTTGGGAAATCAAGCAAACCAAAGGTGACAATGCTGGCTACACCGCAAGGTTCAAACAACTTAGCATAATCTGCCCAAGTCAAGTTAACACTCCGGGAAAGGCCATCGCGAAGTACATTCGTGGCTTGCCTGAGTGTGTGGGTGATTTTGTCGAAGCTGCAAGACCTGCTACCATCGAAGAAACATACCGCTTAGCCGCAGAAATCAACAACAAACGACTCATGGAAGGATTATTCTCAAAGAATCCTGCCAAGCAAGCTCATCAAGCAATCGCCATTAATCCTTCAGGCGAACATGCCGACGATTCTTCTAATGAATCTACTGACGAATCTTCTAACGAATCTGATGGCGAATCATCTAACGAATCTGCTAACGATTCTTCCAACAAATCCGTTAACGATTCTTCGGACGAATCAACTGCCGATTCTTCTGGCAAATCTGTCGACGGATCTTCCGACAAATCAGCCAAAGACTCCGCAAGCGAGTCTTCAGACGAATCCTCCAACGACGACATCTCTTCGCAAGACACCGACAAACCCAGCCGCAAGCGAAAGATTTCAAGCCCGAACTCATCAACAACCGAAATGCTGCAACCGGAACCTCTTCGAGCAGTTCCGATGTTTACAAAACGAGCCTACACTGGAGCTCATCCTCAGTGTTACTCGTGTACCTATCATCATCCAGTTGGGGCTGACTGTCGCTATTGCAATAACTGCAACCGATACGGTCACTTCACCCGCAACTGCCGCATCGAACCGTGAACTTGAGTACAACGACAACAGCTCCAGCAAAAGTCTTCAAGCATCAGACATCTAGCAAGCGTAGGAAAGTTGTAATGATACGATTCTCGACGTTAAATTTCTAAGTTTTGAACCTACTCTCTTATTCGAAGTTACCACTATGTGTGACATTAACTCTCGTTTTCCGTATTCTCTTTCACTCTCTAACCGCCGCACTTAGACTAGATTCACACACATACTATATACTATATCACGGAATAATGTGTTTTACCCTCACTACACTTTTAGAACGAGGTACGATAAACGTGCAAGGAACGATTAATCGCGGGTGCACACGGGATTACTTGGATCAGTGCACAGTGATCGTAGTGAATTCTAAAAGTGCCATAGCGTTTGACAAAAGGTGACACCAAAACACGGGATGAAAGTAGTAGGGGCCGGGTGAGGAATGCCTTACCATACTACCGAAGTTCCGTGAAGAAAGTGCCACGTGGAGTTGAACGTTATTAGACCTATTATACTATTGTGATTATTTCCAACACACTACACTCAATCTCAAGGCGTAACAAACCGTATCATCGCAAGACTTGTCGTAAGACTGCAAACGCAATGCAATCGCCTCATCGATGGACTCTGGGGAGTCTACCTCGCAGGCAAATTGCATCGACGCAAGACTGGTCGTCAGTCTGTTGCAACGAATCTCAATCAAGCAAATAAACGCTCACGATATTGTTGAGTGAGGACCTATTCTACCCTCCTCGATAGCCGTGATGCGTCATAACGAAACGTTAAGCTTATTCGAAACCAGAATCGAACTCGGCAAATCGCAAATCGCTTACCTCGTGTATCTCGCAACCTCTATCGCTTATCACACGAGCCTATATCTTTTGCTGTGTATCAATCTATCGCTATCGCCTACCGTTATCTGTGATATTCGCGTAGATCAAATCACATACCTCCCCCGCTCGCAACGTAACTATCGACTATTGTAACTCGTTGATCATCGCCGTCATCACAAGTGTTTTGTGTTTATTCGCTCAATCGCTTATCGCTTATCGTGTATAGTCTACCGCTTATTCGCGTACCGCTTATCGCTCGCTTGGTGTTCATTGCAGTCTATGTGGAAGTAGTACACATGACACCGCTTCACGAGGCGAACTAACCTGGTTAAGCATGGTGTTTCGCCATGTTAGCAAGCTCCCGTGAAAACGTGCCATGTGGTTGTAATGTGGAATCTAAACGAAAACGCGCTATTCGTTTCTCGCTTATCAACTCACTGGACTAATCTATTCGATCCTATCTTATGCTCGGACCGACTTTCTATCGATTGGGCCGAGTAAAACGCAATTCTACCCGAATCATATCGGCACACCTGACACTGCCTCACGAAACGGAAGTAATATGGGCAAAGCATGGTGGATACGCCGCTGGTACTTCCTATATATAAGTGTTTTAAACATATTAACGAACTTTCGTGGGAAAGCGCCAAGTGGGGCTCGGTAATTAACTACCTTTTGTACTGATTAAAACATCTTTTTATAAATTTTTGAATTAAAACCAGTGGACAAATGGAATTTTCTCATGACGTGGAGTTAACATCGAATCAGCTTAACTCCATGTCCAAGAAAAGTTTCATAAGCCCAGTTTTCCCTAAACTTTTACAACGTCAAAACAAAATCCTTCTTAAGACATTGGTTCGACATCGAATGCAACTTGGACCCATGTCATAGGAGAGTTTTCGTAACCCTTGTTTTCATCTTCGAATTCCTTAAAATGTTAGAAACTTAAACTTCCTTGCAACAATCGGTTAACATCGACTCTGTTGACCGCACGTTAAGAGGAAAATTTCCAAAGATTTTCATCCCAAATCCCCTTTTTAGGTCTAAAACAAACGCTTCTTGTAACATTGGGTAATGAACGACTCAGTTAACTCTACGTCATGAGAAACCTTTCAAATTTCAATCGCATTCGACTAACGAATTCTACACAAAACAAGGTGCTTTGGAATGCCAACTCGTGGGATTATTACTTCTGTCTTACGTCGCCTTCTCGCTATCACCGTCGACTTCTCTTATTCGAAACGTTCTCGTTGTCAACTTACGGTCAATCACTCGCTGTATCGCTACTTATACTAGATCAACACTTAGAAGTCTACCTATTGGATTAATTTCGGGACGAAATTTCCTAAAGTAGGGGAGACTATAACAACCCGCACTTTTGTGCGTTGTTACTACTCGTTATACTCGTTACGCCTAGCACTGAAGATTCGGATCATAATGTGACTATATCGTATATATCGCTATTCGAAGGATAATCGCATATTTTCGAGGTACAATATCACTATACTACACTACTATCACACTAACACTCACGGAGGCATTGAGTGAGGACCTATTCTACCCTCCTCAGTGGCCGTGATGTGTCGAACGCAAACAATTAACGCTAACAAGGACCCTCGGGTGAGTGCTGTAGCTCCGGTCGTCATGACGATGACGACAATACGAGTAAACGGTACCCCGTCAGTCTTTGTGGCACTACACGAAATAACGTTCATGATGACATCAAGGAAGGACCCATACTACCCTCATTGATGGCCGTGAAACGTCGCTAATAATCGTATACACGGATCGGAAACCGATTGTTAATTATCGAAACTTTGGATTATGGATACGTAAATACGACCCCTAGTGATATAAATATATATATAATAACAATATAATAATAATATAAACCTACTATGAAAAGCACGCACTTCGAAAACTATCAAAACGATCAAAAACGGAGAAGTCCAAGCGTCAGGATAGCTATCCGGACGGATGGGCATGCGCACGGATGGCCATCCGCACGCATGGGCCATCCGGGCCAGAACCCTTTCCTTCTTCTCTGTGGCCTATAAATACCATGTCACATCACTTGAACAGTGATGTGACAGCTCCTATTCAACAAAACGCGCACCAAGACCCTTTTCTCTCGATTTCCTCGCGATTCCGGTAAGATTTCAGCCTAAAACTTGTACTTCTACAATCTACACTCGATTCTACATCATTCTATCTTTCAAAACTCAAATTCTAACCGTGAAATCTGCGGATTTGAGGCGTTTTGAGGTGATGTCACCAAGAGTTCTTATGAACTTCAAGTTGGGATCTTATTTCACTATAAACGACTCAGATCCGGGTGATTTCCACATGTTTTTATGACAAATCTCACCTAAATCTGTGCGATTTCGAGTTAACCATGAAGAACCACCATGGACGGCTAGATCTGATGGAACGGGGTGATTCCCGGCCGTTAGGATGAGTCGGAATTGACGGAACTTCAAGAGTTAGTGCGAAATTACACTACCCTAGTGAAAACGAACGTCTCCCTTCCGTTAAACACTCGAAAAACAGTGGGAAACAGACATGTCAGCCCGCACGGACAATAGGTCAGTCCGCACGGATGACACAAGTCCGCACGGATGACATGTCAGTCCGCACGGATGACATGTCACCCGCACGCACCAGTCGCCCGCACGGATGACATGTCACCCGCACGCACCAGTCGCCCGCACGGATGACATGTCACCCGCACGCACCAGTCACCCGCACGGATGAGATGTCACCCGCGCGCACACTCATCCGCACGCACAACAATGTCTCCCGCACGCACCACCGTCCGCACGTACCACTATATCAACCGCACGGACAACCTGTTATCTGCACGGATAACATGTCATCCGGACGGATGACCTGTCATCCGGACGGATAACATGTCTAATCCGCACGGATGAGGACCATTCAACCAAATGAGCAACTTTTCAAGATAATCTCGCTTAACTGTGCATCGTTTACTCTATTTCTTCAAGGATCATTACAGACATACTCGCAACCGGCTCCACCAAGGTGTAATCCCGCTAAATACGCACTGTGAGTATACTTGAATCCCTTTTTAAACGAATTTTGGGTGTAACATACGTTTCTAACAAATCGAACTTATCAATCGAAATATTCAATCAATCGAATTATCACTTGCGAATAACTGTTATGCATAGATATACGTGATGCTAGTTGCATATGTGCTAGGGCTTATACTCGCGACGTCCCACCAAGACTAGTATAGTACTATTGCGCCCGACGGGGTCTAGTTATGCCATCGTACATTCGAGCATCGAGGACTTAGTTGGTAGTATCAGTTTTGTGAGTATATATGTCGTGTATTACGTTTATGCATATGGAAATTCGCTACACTTTTTATCTACTATGCTATACTTATCAAACCTGTATACTCGCCAATACTTTTGTATTGACAAATATTTTAACGTATGTTGCAGGTTAGATCGCAGACTATGTCAAATCAAGCTAGGAAGTCTAGAAACTCAACTAAAATCTAGATTGTCGGATTTGCATTGTTCGAGAGGACAATAAATCTGTGATAACTTACGTGATTGTATTATTTGTTAGTATGGGATAACGAATGTAGTGAATATTATCGCAATATAGTTGTTATGGATTCTCTTGAGCAATCTGATTCGCCTAGTGCCGCGTCCCGATGATTCTGCCATCGGTTGGGGTGTGACAACGCAAGCCCCTTGAATTTGACGTTGGCGACTACGTACTCCTAAAGGTATCACCTTGGAAGGGTGTTGTCAGATTCGGCAAGAAAGGGAAACTAGCGCCTCGATATGTTGGACCTTTTAGGATTCTGGAAAGGATCGAAAAAGTCGCCTACAGACTCGAACTACCGGAGGAACTTAATAACGTCCACCCGACTTTCCACGTTTTGAACCTTCGAAAGTGCCTGGCTGAGGATGATTTAATTGTACCCCTTGATAATCTCCAAGTAAACGAAACACTACACTTCGTGGAGAAGCCTGTCGAAATCATGGATCGCCAAACCAAGCAGCTTAGACGCTCGCGCATTCCTATTGTGAAAGTCCGATGGGAAGGTAAACGAGGCGCAGAGTTCACTTGGGAACTCGAAAGCGACATGAAGGCAAAGTATCCGCAATTGTTTGTTACGGCTTCGGCCTAATTTCGGGACGAAATTCCCTCAACTAGGGGAGGCTGTAACACCCAGTGTTTCGAAAGTCAAAGTCAAGTCAAGATTGAAGTCAAAGGGAGACAAGATTGCTAATTGCGATCTGTCACTCCTTGCTCAATTCCTGTTTTGACTTCTTTGACTTGTAGTTAGTCTATCTTATGCTTTACGTTAGTTGTATTATGTGGAGTACTTATTAATAATCGAGGTTTATTCGATATTTATCACATATTTGATCGCTTATCACAATCGCACTCGCAACTCAAATTACGCGTTTTGGTTATTGTTCTATGTGTGTGTGTGCGCCTTACGTGTTACTTGTGCATGTTTAATTACGTTTATGTGTGGTGATTTATCGAAACTCAATCGCAATCGAATCGCAAACGCAAAACGAATGTGAAATAAGGATGATTGTATGTTGATATAGTAGTTGGGATTAAAAGTAATTTGACTAGGAAACTCTATCGCCTCGCAACGCTCATAATTGCAATCGAAACAGCAAAACTCGTCGCGCCATGCACTTCAATCGAGTGGCCAGCCGATCGAGCTGCCACCCGATCGAGGTGCCACTCGATCGAGCAGCCACTCGATCGGGTTACCACCCGATCGACCAGCCCTCTCCTCCCCTTTCCATTTATGGAAACCCTATAAATACCCCCTGTCAACATCATAATTTCACCTTTTGCACTCTCTCGTCCGACCAATGCTTCTTGCCCACTTTTCTTCAGATTTCTCATGATTCTTGTAAGTTTTCCATCTAAATCTTGTACTTTCTTGATCTACACGCACTCCTACACCTTTCTATCTTTTAAATCTTAACTTTTAACCGTGAAATCACTAGATTTGAGGTGTTCTAGGATGATGTCATCATGGTGTTCTTATGAACTTCATGTTTTGGCTTCAATCCACCAAGAACAACTTAGATCTGAATGATTTCCACGCAAATAAACAAAGATCTTTCATAGATCTGAACATATTCATGGTGAAAAGGATTGAAAGATGGTTCTCCAACTTTCTTTCAACTCTTTTACACTTAATGCACTCAAAACCGATAGAATCGGAGCTTGTTCTAACCTTCTACCCTTTCGTGTTGATGTGTTGGTTCAAGATCTGGATTCTATCCACGAGACTTTGATTTCGGATTTGAACATGAACAATCGACTCGAACCAGGAAACTGTTCGGACCAGGGTGATTCCTGTCCGGTCAGCTCACTTGGGACGAGATAAGGGTTCCGTTGTACAAACCAGACATCAAAACATCTCATTTAAAACTATAACACTCCAAACGGAAACCAGAGTTATAACAATCAGACCGTTGGAACGGACTACCGTTCGATCGGGTTGCCACCCGATCGGATTGTCATCCGAATCAACCAGTTGTCCGATCGGGCTACACTTGGTTCTATACTTAAACCATTTTCTCAAACTATTTAAGGATCTGAACGTTGAAACGGACTACCACCTGATCAAGTAACCGTCCGATTGTGTGACGTTTAGGGACTTAATAATTTTCAACATATTCACTCCGAACGGATTGCCACCTGATCGGATAGCCATCCGATCGAGTGACCGTCCTGCTGTGAATTTGTTCTCAACCTGAGAAGCCTCGCCAATCGGATTGCTGTCCGATCGACTAGCCTGAAAGGTAGAGATACTTCTCCATTTTCAAAATGCTACAACGAAAACTTCAAAAGACAAGCCATCATACACAAACACATCTTTCCCAAGCGAAGTAACAATCCACTCAAAAGGTCACACGATCGGATGACCATCCGAGCGGATTGTCACCCGAACGACTGGCTACCCGATCGGATTGCTGTTCGACCCACTGACACTTTGCTTCATTTTACGCGTCGCTTATCGTTTATGCTATCGTTCTAATCAGGCTAACCTTACTCCATAGCGCTCCCTTCAATCCATCAATCGCTGTGAGTATACTCGAACCCTTTTTGCTTTACGCACTTTTGGGTGTTACATACGTTACTTATACTAAATCACATCGAACACACTATGCAATACTTTAACGCTAACCGTTACCGCATGTAATACGTGACTTAATGAATGATTGTTTGTTATGTTTACACATGGAATGCTGTCTACCTGCCTTAGCAACGATAGTACTATTTGTTTGGACTCAGCACCTGTTCACTCAGGGGTTGTTAAGGACAATTTGTTACATGGCTCACAGTGGTGAGTGTGTATTACGAACTGCCTTGGGCAGTCAACCCGCAGTCATTGGTATCGATAGGTTCATGTCGATAACTAACATGCCTCATTTTACACTGTGTACGTGCTGGTTATGCATAATGATTTCGAACTCTATTATATCTATTAAACTTGTATGCTCACCTTTACACTATGTGTATTGACTTTTACTTTAATGTATGTGACAGGTGCTTAGGATGTTTATATGCTTGGCTTGCTGTGAAATCGAGGCTAGGAAAGGTCTAGAAACAAATAAACAATTGTCTGTATTTTGAAATCTGAGTTGTCGCAACAGAACAATTTGACTAGATCTTGTCTGTAATAATTATGATATCTTTTATGACATGGTATGGGACATGTTGCTTTAAATAATTGGTAATTATAGTTGTTGTGGAAACTTCTGGACAATCTGTTTCGCTCAGTGCCACGCCCCGATGTTTCCGCCATCGGTTGGGGTGTGACAGTAACTATGTAAGTGAAGAGAAAATTCCTAATCTTCCTACCTAATAAATAAAAATATGGTGTCACATGGCTGTTTTTCAGCGACCACCCTTAAAGTTTTCTACCAACATTCTTGTGCTATATCTTTGACACGTGTATTGTTGTGGTTCAATAAGAAGTAACAAGCGGATCCAACCAAATTTATTGTATTGCATTACCAACCCGTTAAGTTAATTGAATAACTAATAACAAAGTAGAAATTCTCTTCAAACCCTAGCATCTAAGTCGCTCTCTCTACAACGGCAAATGGTGATTTGTACTTTGCCACTTCGGTTCAGATTGTTTAGGCGATTGATTTATTGTGTTTTTAATCATGTTCTTAATTATCGGGTGATCCTTCTTCTAATAGGCTAGAATTATGTTTAATTCTCAGGGATTTGGTGTTCGTTTTTTTACAGTCGTTCTTCCATTCATGGGTTCAGTCTTCTAGTCGGCCATTCATGGGTTCAATATTCCAGTCGGCTCCAAACTAGATTCGTTGTTCACACAATTTTTAAAATTATTATAATGATTAAATGGTTTTGATATGGAGATGGTGAATTGAATCTATTGAATGAATAAAACTTGAAGCACGTATAAGTACTTTTCAATTTTTCAATCATTGTTGTTGTGGGTCGAATAGATTTAAAGAAAAGTCACTATTTATTGTCATGTTTCTTTTTAATACACGATAATAAAAAGTCAAACTATGTTAAAAAATCAAACAAAAAGTCAAATGGAAGTTCTTCTTCTTTCTCCTAGATTGAAGCCCTCAATAAAATAAATGATACTGATTTTGGAGAGGGTTTAACGCATTTAGATGAAAGGACGGATAAAAAGTAAAAACCTTTTGTTTTGCAATTTAAACATAGTATTTAAACTAAATCAATTAAAATGTATGTACATTTAAGCATATTAACTTTGCTAAATAGCAACAAAGTGTAATGATAATGAAATGATAACTTAATATGATGTTTTTTCACTCCAAAAAACATCACCCTCCAAAAACTATCAAAATACCCCACAAAAATACTCATTTTTTCAACTAAAAAAACACCCAACTCCTAAACGCCTCGTCTAAGCCTAGACGAGGTGTCTAAACCTCTCAAACTTTGTGCCTGACATCACACTCAGAGCCTCTTGAATTCAGTGCCTAGACGCCTCGTATAGCCTTAGACGAGACGTCTTGGGCACCAAAGTTGTTCGAAAAGCCCAGCAGGGTGTCCAAATAGATTGAGCCTTATATAAAATCATTTTTTTCTTGAAGTATAATTTTGAAATTCGTATTTGTTTCATGGAATTAGTTTAGCCAAAAGAAATTTGTCCTTTAGCATACTTGGCTATTTAATATTTTTATAGACTTTTTTGTCATTAAGTAGACAAATGATTACGTTATGTAATACTTATTGTATATGATGTATTTTGTGCATACAATCTAACATCAAATTTTACGTTATAGCAATTATGTTAGTTATATAAACTTTTTTTGGGAATTGGGGCTTTGTAGAGATTAAAGTTTCTAAGTTTTTGCTTGTTTGTTGGTCGTTTTTAGTTCGATATAAAAATTGGACAAGCGTTTTTAGTTTGATATAAAAATTGGACAAGTGATAAAATCTAATTTACCAAAATGCTAGTTTTAAGTATATATGTTCTTCGTGATATAATGCATGTTAAAACTTAAAAGATTGTAGTTTGCATAAATAACAATGGCCATAGGTTTTGACCATCACATTTGAATTCGATTCTTTATGCAAATAAATCATCCTCTTAAGAAATGAAACTAAACACGACATTTTTATTAGAAAAAAGGACGATTTGGACAAAAAGATGTGTTTAATTTAACAAAATTTTGCTTAAATTTGTAACGGCTACATACATCAATGTAAAGAGGATATGGTCAACGTGTGATTATCGATTTACAGTGTTTGGTTTGCCGTATTATAGTGTTTGCCTGTTTGGTTTGCTTACTTTACTTATCACTTTGCGTAGCAAATATGAGTACCAAATACCTCTTTTAGTAGTTTAAAAAAGATTTTTTTTTCTTTTTGATTTTGTTTAATCTTTTGGTGAATTTATCTTTGGTAATGTTTGCTGTATGTATTAAGAACATATTTTGAAACTTGTTCGAGCGAAGTCGTATAATGAACTTGTCTTTTTGCATGTTTATTCGATAATATTTATGATATAATGTTTGATGTTTGTGTTTGTAATTTTACCAAGCATATCATTGTTGAGATCAAAAAACAATGTTCAAGATTGTTGTTTTGACTCAAGTGTCTGTCTCCTTGTAGGATACAAGTTGTATAAATAGGTTAATGTTTAGCACTCTGCAGCATAACAAAAGCATTCTCTTCAAACATCTACAGGCATCAAGATAATTGGAATCATGTCTAAGATCAACAACAAAACAATTATCAGCATGCTTATTGTGTTCGTTTTTGTCGGTATCATGACAACAACCCAAGGCGAAACTATTTCTGTCGGTAAAAATTTTACAATTAGAAAGCATGCATACTCAATCTCAAAACCTTTCATTTCATGTCATTTTACGTATATATTATATAAAAAATCTGCGTTTAAATTATTTCTCAAATAATTTTGGACAGATACTCCAACAAAAATCCCTTTTTGTACTTCGGCGATTGGCGTGAAAAGTGGAGATACATGTTACAATATCGCTCACAAGTTCAAGCTAAGCTCTAAACTCTTCAATTCGATCAATCCGAATTTGAATTGCAACAAGTTGTTCGTGGGAGAATGGATTTGCATCGGGGGAGTAGTCCTTCCATAAATAATGTATCGAAGAATCCTTAAGCCAATAAGAATTGTATGTGTGTGATGTTGGAGCCTAATCAATCATGGTTTCGTATTAGGCATTTCTTTCAACTATTAATAAAATTGTGTGATTGGTAAGTCAGATTGCATGTGTCAAATAAAATCATGGTTGTACAGATCTTGCTAAAAGCCTAAACCCTGGTCTATGGGGAAAATTATTGATATAGTCATGTTGATCAAGAAAATAACCAAAATAGTTATTGAATTTCATATGTGCGAAAATAAATATTCACGATTTCAAACAATCACCCTCCGATGAAAAAGCTTTACTTGTTGTGGCGGCTTAAGCTTGGCCCTCGCTTTTGGAGGCTTAGCCCCGCACCTTTGGAGGTTAGGCCCCCACTAAGTCGAAATGGTGACAAATCCCAGATAAAAAGGGAAACAAAAAAGATAAAAAAAACTTTCATGACTTGCTCGTCTCTGCTTAAATGAATTGAACATTGTGACACGCAACTCAACTTAAACGTAACTTACATCAAAACGTAGATAAACTAAGTAATCTGTTGAAAAAATAAACAATGAAAACTCAACGAATTAAAAGCAACTATTATTCAAGCATGTTTGAGTTAATAATAATAATAATAATAATAATAATAATAATAGCTAAATAAGTTTATTAAATATAGGGTTTATTTAAGATTCAAACTAAACTATAAAGATTCCATATTTTGTATTATTACTAATACTTTAAGGGAGAAAAGGAAAATATATCACATACAATAAAACTTATACATAAAGCTTATCAAGATATACTATGAAAAAATATTGGATAGAGGATATCATGTGTCATCTCACATTGGTCTATGTAATTGAATAGTAACTATGTGTAAGTGTGTAACTACGTAATTAAAGAAAAAACTGCTAATCTTCCTCCCTAGTAAAAAAAATATGGTGTCACATGGCTGTTTTTCAACCAACACCCTTAAAGTTTTCAACCAACATTCTTGTGCTACATCCTCGACATTTGTAATTTTGTGGTTCCACATGAAGTAACAAGCGGATCCAACCAAATTGATTGGTTTGCATTACTAACCCGTTAAGTTATTTGAAAAACTCTAACACAAGGTAGAAATTCTCTTCAACTCCTAGCATCTAAGTCGCTATCTCTACAACGGCAAAGGGTGATCTGTACTTTGCCACTTCGATTCAGATTGTTTAGGCACTTTCGATTTATTGTGTTTTTAATCATGTTCTTATTTATCGGGTGAACCTTCTTCTAACAGGTTGGAATTAGGTTTAATTCTCAGCGATTTGGTGTTCGTTTTTCTACGGTCATTCTTCTATCCATGGAAAGCCTTCCAATCTGCTCCAAACTAGGTTCGTTGTTCACACAATTTTTAAAATTATTATAATGATTTTTGGTTTTGATATGAAGATAGTGAATTGAATCTATTGAATGTATAAAAGTTGAACACGATTTGTTGGAAATTACAATGTATTATGATTTTTTTTTTTTTTTTTTTTTTGAAACTTTCAAGGACTTGGAGAAAACTAGAAAGTGAAACTTGGTAAGGTTGACCCTAAAAGTCAAATTGTTTCAAGGGTATTTAAACCCCCTTTGGTGGTTGTTTTGACATTCACTATTTATTATCATGTTTCTTTTTTAACACTTGGTAATTGGTAATAAAAAGTCAAACTATGTTAAAAAAAACAAATCAAAAGTCAAATGGAAGTTCTTCTTCTTACTCCTACATTGAAGCCCTCCGTAAAATAAATGATATACTTATTTTGGAGATGGGTTTAACTCATTTAGGTGAAAGGACAGCTATCATTTAGCGTATAGCCTAGTGGTTAAGAGGAATGATCTCTTATGGGGAGAAAAATGTTTAATCCTTAAAAGTTGTAAGTATTTAAAGAGAAAAATTAGCCGTTCTGAAAAAAAAGTGAAAGGACGGGTAAAAAGTAAAAACCTTTTGTTTTACAATTTAAACAAACTATTTACATTAAATCAATTAAAAATGTATGTACATTTAAGCATATTAATTTTGTTAAATAGCAATAAAGTGTAATAATATAGAAATCATAACTTAAATAAAAATGCTTGTGTGGACCTCACGGGGTTTCCTCTCTGGTTGGTTTAAAGGAAAACGGGTTTGTAGCTAGACAAGCAGCAAGAAAGGCAGAATCGAAGAAAGTTGATAAACACGCTAAAGCTTGTGCAGAGAACCAACATGCTTTTGTCCATTTTGCCTTTGACACCTTTGGCTCTCTAGCGCCAGAAGCTATCCACTTCCTGACCAGGGTCCAACGGGTCATCCACAGAAGTTGTTCAGCCTCACGGGGCAGGGTTTTGTCTTTGGTAGATTAGGGTTTGCAATTCAGAAAGGGGTGGCGGCGCAGCTTGTTGCCCGTCTACCTCCCGTTTTGATATAACTTGGCAAGTATTAATCAATCAAAACCCTAATAATAATTTAAAATTCAAATATGATGATTCTAAGTATATTTATGCTTCGTGATTAGGCTTGTAAATGAACCGAACGAACACGAACGAGGCATGTTCATGTTCGTTCGTTAAAGTTAACCGAACAAACGATCGGACATGAACATTTTAACGAACGGATTTTCTTGTTCGTGTTCGTTCGTTTAAAAAATGAAGATGTTCATGTTCGTTTATGTTCGTTTATTAATAGTGTAAACAAACAGTTCATGAACATAAATGAGTATACGAACGTAAACGAACGCAATCTAACATAAGCGAACCTAAACGAACAAAAATGAGCAAACATAAACGAAAATAACTAAACATAAATTAACGAACACAAATGATGAAACACCAATTAAAAGTAAACGTGAATATCTAAACATAACCATCATAAAAAAAGAACTTCAAATGTAAATAAATTCGTTAAAATTATAGACTGATAGACAGTTCAAAGCACCATCTTGAATTCACCATTATGATCAACAACACACCAACTTCGTTCTAATTCAATGTATATGACAATGTCAGAAAACGTTACTTGTTAAACCAAAATTACATATGCAACTTTTAGTGCTTACCTACTATGGAAAAACGAAACAAGTCTGAATTGTGTAGGTGTAGTAGAGAAAAAGAAAAGGCTAAAAATAAGTAAACCTTAATCAACTATTCATAAGACAGAAAAGATTGTTTTTAAATTGGAATGTAGAAATCAAATATATTAATACCACATAAAGATTGTTTTGAAATCGGAAACTCAAAGCATGTAAATGGGATGCTAAAGAAAAACTTGTACATTTTAAATTTAGTTTTAGTTTTAAATTTAATATTAGTACTATATAAAGTTAAACAATTAAATAAACGAACAAATATAAACGACCATAAACGGCGAATTCAAACGAACATAACTGAATGAACATAAACGATCGTTCATGAACGTAAATGAACAAACGAGACATTGTTCGTGTTCGTTTGTTTAGTTATATGAACGGAAAAAATGTTCATGTTCGTTTGTTTACTAAATAAACGAACATAAACGAGTTTCCTGCCAAACGATACATGAACGGTTCACTGAACGTTTGGTTCGTTTACAAGCCTATTCGTGATTTGGTTGGATTTTTGAACCATCACATTTGAATTTAATTTGTTATGCAAATAAACGATTATCCAAGACAAATGGAAATAAACACGACATATATATTTTTTAAATGTGATTTGAACAAAAGGTAAGTTTTAAGAATCTGACAAATCTAGCTCAAATTTGTAGTGGATACATCAATGAAGAGGAGGATATGGTCACGGTGTGGCAATCGATTCATAGTATCGTGCCTGTTTATCATATGTCACCTTTTATAGAAAATGAGTACCGATTACCTGATTTTCTAGTAATTTTGTCAACAAATAATTATTTGGGTGATTTTGTTTTCGGGTGAATTTTTCATTGGTAAAAGTTTGTTTTATATATTGAGAATAAATATCCAAATTTGTTCGAGCAAAGTCATATTCTGAACTTTTCTTTTTTTGCATGTTTGTTCGATTATATTTATGATAGAATGATTGTTGTTTGTGTTTGTAGTTTTACCAAGCATATCATTGGTGAGATCAAAACCAATATTTAAGATATGTTCTTTTGGTTTATACGTGCGTCTCCATGTAGGATACAAGTTGTATAAATAGGGTAACGTTTAGGAGCCAACACACAACAAAAACACTCTTTTCAAACATTTACAAGCATCAAGATCATTGGAATCATGCTTAAGATCAACAACAAAATAATCTTCATGCTTATCGTGTTCGTTTTTGTTGGTATCATGACAACAACCCAAGGCGAAACTATTTCTGTCGGTAAAAGTTTCACACTTGAAAAACAAAGTTCCCAATCTTTCATTTCATGTATTTTTTTGTATATATTATATAAAGATGCGTGTTTAAAACTATTTCTCAAATAATATTTGATCAGATACTTCAACACCAACCCCTTATTGTACTTCTGTGATCGGCGTGAAAAGCGGAGATACATGTTTCGACATCGCTCACAAGTCCAAGCTAAGTTCTAAACTCTTCAAACTAATCAATCCAAATTTGAATTGCAACAAGTTGTTCGTAGGCGAATGGATTTGCATCGGGGGAGTAGTCCTTCCATAAATGATGTACGCGTCCTAATGGAAATAAAGTTGTATGCGTATGTGATGTTGGAGCCATATTAACCATGGTTTTATATTAGGCGTTTCTTCTATTATTAATAAAACATGTGTGACTCGTAAGTTATATTGCATGTGTCAAATAAAATCATGGTTGTACGAAACTTGCTTTTTTGGACGGGTAATTTCTTTAATCCTCTGTGAGACTTGAACCCAAGACCTCCATCTCCCAAACCAAGATGTTTAAAGGTTTTGTTTTCACCAATGGACCACCATCCCATTAGTTGTACGGATCTTGCTAAACGCTTGAACCAATGACAGAACTAGAACTTCTTTATCGGGTTCTAAATCATATTTTGTTCTACAAATACTCGGACTATATATAATTTTCACAAATTTTAATGACCGGGGGACATTTTACATTTGAGTCTTGATCACCATCTAGTTCAACCCATAGCCTAATAAATCATGACATATGGTGTTTCATCTTGGTGAAAGTCATATAAATTCCAAACTTCTTATTCAACACAATTTTTCTGCGTTTTTTACACCTTCCTTTATTTACAAAATTAATGTATTATTTAAAGATAATACAAAATTATATTGTTGAAGAAAAAAAACAAATTGTTTGATGTTGTTGTATTTGCTTACATGTAAATAGGATAAAATTGCAAGTCTCCGTCTTAATTTTTAACAATGAAACAGTTGTGTCGAATGCGTTAAGTTTTGTGGCTAAATAAACATACAAATATGTGTTTACCTTTAAAAAGAATGCAAATGAATACATAATATTAGGTAGCCATGTAAATAACATACAGTATTTGTGACAATGTGGGTAGCCCACTTGCTAGAGGCATATGCCTCTTAAGAGAGAGGTCTCGGGTTCAATCGTGAGTAAAGGGTGAAAAATTTAGAATATTGCTGAATAATAATAGAGCAAGCGTTGCCATTCAAAAAAAAATAACAGTATTTGTGCATAAAAATGTCAAAAGACATGCTCTCTCAACGAGAAAAAACATGTTTCAAACTATTGCGAGGTGTTATTTTATCTACGTTTAAATCGATCCGCTGTAATGAGTTGCTGTTGTGTTTATCTTTGTATACGTTTTGGTATAAATTTTGTTTAAATAACTTGGCTTTCGTATATAACGATGTAACTTTTTCGTAGCTTTCGAATATACCGTCGTGTCGTAGTTTTTTATCAACACGTTCACAATTTGATTATTTTATCTACGTTTCGAACCCGCCACGAAGTGCGGGTAGTAACCACTAGTTATATGTATAAAACTGAAAATACTTATTTGTTCCTCTACAGTCTATAGATATAGTCTTACTAGAAGGGTGCCCGCGCGATACATTGTGAAAGCAGTGAAACACACACATTGATAATCACGTAACATGTTAATAATTTTATAAATTTTAAAAAATAGCAATACCAGGCTCAAATTACAGAGAATAAAATGCTCATTTTTATGGTGTAATTTTTTTATATAAAACAAATATCAACATATGAAAAGATTATAGCTGTTTAAAAATCGTGAGAGAAAATTGGTTTAAAAGTCAACTATATATTTTGAAAAAATTGTATCATATGTTTAAAAACTTGTAATTACTCAAAGTCTTGCAATCATATATTATATTAGCTTCTTGTCCTCGTATTATAATATAGTATAAATATCGATAACACACAATTACTAAATCCATTTATAAATATGGCACTAATTTGATATATATTTATTCCTCAAAAATGATTTATAAATACAGACTTTCCATAATAATTAAGCCAAGAGATATAAATATAATCTTTTCTGAATCATGAAAAAGAGAAAATATACAAATAAACATAAAGATGTAACAACTTGTAGGGTAGGTATAACACCTCGCAAAATCGCGACCAATAAAATAAAGACACGTGTCATGGACTTTAAACGTGTAATGGATTGGTCTGGAGGGACTAAAATTGTCAAACAATGTAATTATGTAAGTAAAAGGATCCAAAGTGTCAACATGCCAATCTTGTACCTCTGATTGACCTCACATGACGTTCGTATTCTTTAATGAATAATTTTTCGAACATAGAAAGTCGTTTGTGCTTAAATTAAGGATCTTACGAAACATAGGGGTTAAAAGTGTCAACATGTTAAATGTTACCTCTGGGTGACCTTTTAACGATCCCAAAAACATTGTAATATTTGTATATTTTGCTCTCAAGAATATTGGATGGTAATTTCATGGATTTTCGATGGAAACAAGACGTTTCAGGTGATCTCATAACTAACCGAGAGCTTAACGGAGTTAAAATGTGACCCAAGGCCCTTAAAAGTTAACTATGGGGGTCATAAGTGCAACAAAGAAAGTTATATAAACTT